>PVJH01038124.1:0-17377 GCA_004026705.1 Nesogale talazaci | reverse complement strand
TGGTATTTCCTAATTGGAGGTGAGAGATTTGACTCAGTCACGATAAGACAACATGGCAGCACGATATAGAATCTGAGTCCTGGAGATTGGAGGAGCCAGAGGAGAAGCCACATGGGCTTACTCTGATGGGACCAAATCTCTGGGGTCAAAGAAGCCATGTCGAGACTCCTACCAATGCTGAGATTCTTGGGAGGCCACGGGGAGACCCCTACCAATGCCGAGATGCTTCTACTGCCATCGGCTACCGCTGATGAACCCTGACCCCTGGAAACGAGGAGCCATCGGAGACCGTTGCCATCTTTGGGATGCTTCTACTGTTTCTGTTGCTGCTGGACACACAAGACTCTACCTGTGTGATTTCCCTGGTGTCATTGCATGTGCTTCATGAGTTGGAAGGAGACTTTACAAGTTGGTATCGGACATATGGACTAATATCTGAGTTATGATCTGTACTGGACTTTGTTGGGATGCTTTCTCAATGCTCAATTGCTCTTGGATGTATGTTTCCCTTATATTCATATGTGTGTTTATGAATTTGTTTCTCTAGTTTATCCAGATCAACACAGCAAGTATGGCAAGGCTTGATATTATGTATTTTGGACATGTTTTCAGGAGAGACCAGTCCCTGGAGAAAGACAGTTGTAGAAAATGTATCAAAAGAAAGAGGAAGTTCTTCAAGCAATGTACAGAACCCACGACTTCCACCTCGGCTCAGGCACTGGCGTAATGGCGAGATTGGCACAGAATGGGGCAGTGTTTCGTTTGGTAACACACAGGGTCTCTATGAGTTGCACCCGACTAGATGACACCTAACAACAACAACAACAGCAACAACCAGGGGGAAAGAAAGCAAATGACTCTGGAAGACTTAATTCCTAAAGAGATAAGACACTAAATGTGTAGCTCACAACAAGCCATCAACACGTGAAGTAAGCAGTGATAGAAATGAAAGGAGAAACAGGAAAACCCACTAGGAAATTCAGTCAATTTAACATCACTTGATAGTAGTGCATAGCTCAGGCTGAACTATGAATTAAGATATAATGGGACTGGTCAAAACTACTAATCATCTTGATCTAGTTGCCAAATATAGAATATTCTCTCCCATGAAGGCAATGTAGATTTACTTAAAATTCAAATGGATATATCAACATGATAATGGACTACAAAATTCCCTTTCAGCAAATATTGCATAGGAACAGTTCTGCACATGACACGGGCCTGGACAGTGTTCAGCTTGTGGTGCCTGGGTCACAGGGGGCTGGGATCAACTCAAAGTCCCCGAGAACTGCAACAACCTCTCTTGAGTATGTCCCTTCACATTTTCCAACTACTGTTTCTTCTTCTTTGTTTCTGTTTTACACTCCAATGATAAATAATTATTTTTGTTTGTTTGTTTGTTTTGGGCATCACTGCCTCCAGGTGCTGGGAGTAGGAGGCTCAGCCTTTGCTCCTGGGAGCCGGAATTGAGCCTCCATCCCAGTGGGCCGCAGTCCCGCGCACAACCACTACGCCACCGGGGCTCAGCCTGATCAATAATTATCAATGCATCTTGATTACCAGTTTAATTATTTGATGAAGATAATAGAATTTCTCATTTTTATTATTACTATTTTAGTTGCTAGGGACTCTTCATTCGAGAATGTTCCACTATTGGTATCATATTTTTAGTGGCTAATATCTCAGAATTGGATAGACTATCCCTTCTTCTCAATCTGTTTTTTATTTTGAAAGCTCTGCTGAAACTTATCTACTTCTCTGTATTTGAAATCCAGATATGCCACCAGTATTAGATGCTGGTATGCTTCCAGCATTACTTTACTATAAAAGCCAGGACATTTGGGGAGGGCAAAAAAAAAAAAGCCAGGACACTAAGGGAAACTAAGTGAGATTACTCTTTGATAGAGTAGAAAAATTTTGTTTCTATTGCTCTATTCATCTATAATATTTTTATAATTTATAATAATAAATATATAGACTAAAATAAATCCATCCATTTAAATTAATTTTATTGAAAGATGAAGATTGAATTTACTCTTACAATGTAAGTAAAATTGATGTAACTACTATTTTTCATTTTTATGCATACCTATTAATGTTTCCAAATAATTGCAAATCTATATTTTTCAATGATACTGCTTATAAGAAATTATGTAGACAATACTTAAATTAAAAAAATTAAATTTACACTTATTTGTATGAAATATATATTGCAAGTGTTATAAATTCCATTATTATATAATATGCATGTTAATACACAGATGTGCAATATACACATATTCAGGCACTTTCAAAATTAAGCAAGTTTATCCATGAATTAAAAGCATCAAATATTTAACAATTTTGTTAGTTCAAAGATAAATATATGAATTTATCTCCCTTTCTCATTATGATACCTGAAGGGAAAGGAAAAATTTGAATGAAATATGCCCAGATGAGTTTTGAACCTACAAAAACATCTACTCAAAGGAATTATTAATTATAGAAAGGCAAATTTTAATTGTAAACATTTGACAATTGAATAATAAGAAATTCAAATTGTTTAAATATGTCACAGTTCTGTATAATGTTCTCTTTTGCAGAAATGGCTTAGAAAAAACTTTGGAACAAGTTAGAGGTACATTAAAGTAATAATATAATTTAAACTTTGCATTGATTTTTGACTTCATTGTCATCTTAGCATTCCAAATGCACAATCATTTTTTATAATTTATAAAATATACTGTGGATTTCTTTCTGAAATAGTATTTTTATGCTAGCTGCAGTCTTACAGATAGAATCAGATTTTTACTAATGATAAGCTGAAATGAAGCAAATGAATAATTAAATGTTTCCCATAATGTTTCACACCTTGGCGCTGGCTTGTTTCACTGACTCCCACATGTGGAACAAATTGCCTCACCTCCTTTTTCTGGCCAAGTTTCTTTCAACCACGTGTTTATGTATGGGTCTTGACAAATATACCCTTCAAAATGCATACACACATCAAGTGCAACTATTGTTGTACCTTGTCAAGAAGAAAGAAAATGGAAGACAATTGAAGACATGTGGAAACAAGATTCCAGTGGATGCAAACATCAGTCTCAACCTTCAGAACAGAAGAACTAAATGCTACTTGAGTACCACTCCTAACCACGTCTACCACTCCAGAAAGGGGGTGCATTAGAAGGTGGTGGATATCGTGGGAGAACAACAGAGAAAAAAAAATCTCAAAATCACAAAAAGACCAGCCTTACTGGTCTCAGAGTCCACAGAACTCTGGACATTACGGCCCTGAGTCACATTTTAGGATTAAAAGCGAACTCACACCTTAGTTCCATCAAGAAAAGAAGGGGCCGAATGAGCAGCTTAAAACAGTGAGTTTGAGAATTAAAATTGTGATGATGATTGAACAACTGTTCGTTATGTTACTGAACTATTGAGTTATATGACAGGTGAACGGTATGCCAATAAAACTGTTAAAAAATAGGTCTACGAGGCAAAATATAACAGTAGGGAGGTACCAAAGCAAAGTACCAAACGCAGTGCCCTCCAGCTGATCCTGACTCACAGGGATGGTGTCGGCTAAGGTAGAACTGCCCTTGTGAGCTTCAGAAATTGCAACTCAATTGACAGAGTAGAATGCGCTGTCTTTTCTGCAGAACAGCTGGTGGTTTTGAAAGGCTGGCTGTAATTTAATATGTAACCACTATAGCAGCAGGGGTCGTGGGGAAGTGCACAAAGCTTAAAATAGTCAAATGTTGAAGATCAAAAAAACAATATCTACCTTAGTTGAGAGGATTAAAAAAAAAGAAAACAAGGAAATAGAAAACACTTAGGAGTGTGATGTTACCTTGTGAAGATTACAGTCAATGACATGAAAATAATGTGCATGACCCATTGAAAACTAAACTGCTCTTCAAACCATCACTTAACACAATAAAAAAGAAAATGAAAAAAATAAATAAGAGGGTGTATTTGGAATCGGGAAGGATTTTTTTAAAGGGGTAGTATGCTAATCTGGGTTGACTAGGTAAACAAAGCCAGAGATTCATATATGTATAAGAGATCATTTTATATCCAGAAGCAATTATACATCAAAAACCGATCTCATCTCAGTCAAGATCAAGGTCATAATTTCGATATTAGCTGATAAGTCCAATATTAGTCCATGAATTCTTCTTGAGACTCACACAGCACATGTAAAATTGCCAAATGCAGGAAGATCACCGATTGGTGGGTAGGAAACCTTGTGGATCCAGTGGCAGTGAAGAATTTCCACATCCTGCTCCCGCTCCTGAGTTTTTCTCCTAAGCAGAAAAGGAAAAACAGAGAGAGGATGTCCCATGTCAAGAGAGAAAGAGTGACAATTCCCAGAATCCTCATGAGAAGGCTATGTGCTCAAGGAGACATCATCAGGCTATGACCTGATTGACAGGCTAGAGTACACCCTTTCACTCTTAATATCCTCAAGCTGACATGAAATGTTATATAACTACAACAGATAAGAAATGAGAAATAAAAAGTTAATATATATGCTTTTCTTAGTAGGAAAACATATTAAACAATCCACACATATTATTTTTATGTTTTAGTTGGCTTTCCAAGTCACAGACACAAATATTGTCATTGATGTGATTCTGATCCCTGGTAACCACATGTCTATCTAGTAGAATTGATCTGTAGGGTGGCTTTTCTTGTCTGTATGCTTTACCAAAGCAGAGAGTGAAGCTTTTATTCTGAGATTTGACTATGTGACTTTGAACTGTCAATCTTTAGGTTCCTATTTGAACAAATGTCATTTGTATCATCTATGTGCTTTTACAAAGTTAAACCTTAACTAAACTGTTAAAGACAGCCTAAACTTTTCTGAGCATTGGTAAATTTAGTTTATATTTCAAATAACAAAAAGAGGCCTTCATTAGGGATGAAATTCCTTCATCCTTCTACCACAGTGAAGTCAACATTGCTCTGGAAAATCACAAGGCCAGTAGAAATAGTTTCTTTTGGAATGGATATGAAAGAAATTGCTCTTCTGAAATGTATTTCTCAGGCATGAAACTAAAGCCTATGTGAGAATGTCTACTGACAGAAGAGTCAGATAATCAGGGAAGCTTCAATTGGGGAACGCTCCAAAATTTTCTTGAGAGAGAGCAAAATTAATTTCCAACTGGGAAGTAAAATGTGCCACGGATACTATAAAATAAAACTTTTAGGCAAAACAAGTCTGACTTTATTTCGGATGTAGATGAAGAAAACATTTAAGAGGTATGGGTATTCAATTGCCAACCACAGAGTTTGTGGTTAGACCACAAACCAATGACTCTTGGTTAGAAAAACAGGCTGTTCTCCTTTCAGGAGATGACGACCAAGAATGTCCTATGGAAGATGAGTCTTAAAGGACTCCATGGCACCCAAGAACTACAATAGAACAAGCACAATGGTGGGATTTTAATATTACTTGAAGCAGTTTCCATATTCCCACATAAAAATAAAAAGAAATACAAGGCTATATCTTCCCTTTCCTTCCACAAAATATTGTTAGATCTTTTCAGAATCAAATTCACCTTTATTTCTATCTCATCTGCCCAGTAGTAATTTGCACTTACTTTCAATTGGCTGTATAATGAGCATTTTAAGGCTTATTTGTAAGTAATTCTACTTATTTTAAATTTTAGTTATTTTCATTTTTAATAGGACATAGTAATTCACCTCTATATTGCTGACTAGCTCTTTCAGCTCAACTAGGTGTTCTATTCACATTTCGCTAGAATAGTTTAAGGAAAATAGTAAAAATTTCCAGAAATTTCTATTATATTTGTTTTTTAAAAATTTCAATATAAATGTTAAGATACACCAACTTGTACTTTAATGATTTTAGAAAACATTATAATCATACATTTGTCTTTCACATATCTTCCAGTCCTTACCCTTTACATAATTTTAACCTTTCTGCTTGTCATTCAAGTAATATAAATATTGAACTAACACAAGATATATTTTAATTTTTCTATTTTACACCTTGAAGAAAAGGTATTAAAAAGCACTGCCAAGGTAAAGGGTTATTCTTTAACTCCTATTTCTATACCATATCCATATAATTATAATACATGCAGGTCTGTGACTCCTTAACTGACTTAGTGGATATATGTGTATATGACAATGAATGACTATAATGAATTTTAAACAATTTTGTACATTATTGATAATCATATAATTTCAAATTGAATTAGTACAATTTTTAAACATAGTAGTTATTATTAAAATAGGGTATAGAGCAGTAAGATCAAAATGATGTTTCTGTTTACTTTATGTGATCTTCTCAAAATTTTAAATTTCTAAAACTCTTTTTTGGAAAAAAATCATAGTTACTTTTGTAATCATATGTATGATTGCATGATTTCGAGTCAAACTTTGATCACTTTTTGTGCTACTCATGCTCAATGTAAGATTAATTGTATGTGGACTTATTGCTAATTACATTAGCTGGTATTCTTTTTTTTTTAATAGCACAAGAAAGCAGCTTGAAAAAATGACAATGACTTTCAGCATAAAGAGGATCATCATTTTTTAGTTGACTGAATAAGCAAGGATGTTAGTTTAGTCAAAGTTGTCTGAGCTACCCTTGCTGCACATGTCTCTGTTTTTCATAGTACATCTAGGGCTTTAAATATTTAGAACTAGAATTTTAAGCTTTATTCAGGAGATCCAAAACATAATTAGAAGTGACTAATATGAGCTTTAAGATTTTATAATGTTCCTGTGAATAGATCCAGGATTCATGAATATATCTGATCCATCATTGGATGGGGTCAAAAGTCAAAGAGTGTTGAGAAACACTGCTTTGGCCTAAGTCTTTAGTAACAGATACCACATGGAAATGATATCCCACAATTTAAAAGAGAGGAAAAAATTTCCACCAAAGAATGATTTGGAACTGAATCAAACTTGAGTGGCTTGAGTAACTGATGACAGTAACCATGCTAAAGCACACCAGCCTGTGTGACCACTAGGTGTTGAAGGGATCGGGTATCAGGCACCAAAGAACTAAAAATCCTATCATCATAAATGAGGGCGAGTACAGGTTTGGAACTCAAAGTACATCAATATTTGAAGCAACATCATCCCAAAGTCCATCAATATGTGAAGCAACATCACCTTACAGAGGGGTTGCTGGGAGGAGATGAGCCAGTTAGGGTACAACAATATAGCAACAATGAAATATGCAACTATCCTCTAGTTCTTAAATGCTTCCACTTGCCGGGACCTCCCCCCCTCGCCCCACCTCCCGCCAGTCTTGATCCCAATTCTATCTTACAAATCGAACTAGACCAGAAGTTGTACACTTGTACAGATAGGAACCAGAAACATGGGGAATCCAGGAGAGATGTTCTCTTCAGGACCAGTGGTGAGAGTGGCTATATCATGAGGATGGAAGGAAGGTGAAGTACAAAGGGGGAACTGATTTATAAGGATCTTCATATAGCTGCCCACCTGGAGTGTGGACAACAGGTGAGTGTGTGTGAAGAGAGATATTGGACAGTGTACAATAAGACAAAATAATTTTTTTTTCAAATTTTCAAGGGTTCAGGAAGGAGGGGAGGGAGGACAAAATGAGGAGCTAATACTCAGGGCTTAAGTAGAAAGAAAATGTTTTGATAATGATGGCAACAAATACACAGATGTGCTTTGCATACAAAAGATGTGTGTATGGATTGTGATGAGAGTTGTATGAGTCCCCAATAAACGGATTTTTTTGAAAATGTAATCATGACAATGTAAACATAGGCTTACATAAAACTATAGGAGATACTTCATAAACTTGGTATAGAATTTTAGTTTTAAATTGAATGTAGATATATCAGTTGCTTTGGATACTTCTTTGTTTTGTTTTATTTTTGCTTTGGGAAATCACTGCCCTCTGGTGGTCACGGGCGCTACTAGCGCTGCTCCTGAGAGCCGCCGCTGGATTTGAACCGCAAAGCTTGCGGGCCGCAGTCCCGCACTCAACCACTTACGCCACCGGGGCTCTGCCCCACTTTGGATACTTCTATCGTCAGCATTACCCCAAACAAACTCAGTGTCATTGAGTTGAAGTCAATTTTTAGCGACCCTGTCAAACACAGTTGAACTGCTCCTCTGAGTTTCTGAGGTGGTAGCTGTTTATAGGATTAGAAAGTCAAAATTTCTGCTTTAGCATTGTACATTTTTAGAAAATATTCTCAATAGACGCATCACCTGTCTGTCAGTTTTAAATATTATTAAGACTTACTTGTTATGGTTATGCTGGAAACTATAACCATTTTTTTCAAATACCAGTAGAGTCACCCAAGGGAAACAAATTTCTTTTTTTCTTTTTCTTTTTTTGGCTGAAACAAATTTCTTTTAGCTTCCAGAGAAGGGAAATACTCTGGAAAAGGAATACACTATCAATTTACGTGGGGTTTTGTCACTGGAAACTTTAAGAATAGCAGCTCAAAATTGTCATTCAGTTCCAGAAGATGAGCACCCAGGTTTTTTATACATTTGAGTAAAAGTTGTCTTCTGAAAGTAGATTTGACCATAATGATATATATATATATATATATATATATATATATATATGTAATTACTTTGGGACCATCATTTGTTTATAGAGCAGAAAGAAAGGGAGAGAAGACCACAACCACTATTAATAATTGGAACATGGAATGAAGGAATTATAAAGCTAAGAAAATTTCAAGTCATAAGAAATAAAATAGAACACATAAAGATCACTATCTTGCACATTAATGAATTGAAATAGACCACCACTGATCATCTTTTTATCTGAAAATCATGCAGCTTTGTATCCAGGAAATGATACATTCAAGAGGAATTGCATTGTATTCCTCTATAAAAGAATATTTCAAGGTTTATCTTGAAGCTTAATGCTGACTATAACAGAATAACACCTATGTATACACAAAGAAATCTAGCCAATGAATTATTCAAATTTATTCACCACCAAATTTTTCCCTCACCTCAGTGACAAGAGAACAAGTGATCAAAAAACCTTGGTAAGGATAGTATAGAAGGCCTGGTAGTTCTTGACACATGAAAGTTCTGGGTGAAGTTGAAAATAATAAACACAAGTACACAAGAATAAAAACACATCCCTTAATATAAAGCACTTGAAGTGCTTGGGATTTTTTATAGTAGTTTTTTTCTTTAATCATTTTATTGGAGCTCACACAACTCTTAACAAAGTCAATACATAAATCTATTGCATGAAAACCATATTTGTATATTTATTGCCACCATCATTCTCAAAACATCCTCCTTCTACTTAAGCCCTTGGCATCAGTTCCTCATATGTCCCTCCCTTCCCACTCCCTCTCCCTGATGAACCCTTGATAATTTGCAAATTATCATCATTTTGAAATATTGTACACTGTTCGATGTGTCCCTTCACCCAATTACCTGCTGTCCGTATGCTGGGTAGGAGATTATATGTAGATCCCTAAAATTGGTTCCCCCTTTCTACACCACCTTCGCTCCTCCCTCCCAGTATCACCATTATCACCACTGGTTCTGAAGGGATCATCTCTCCTGAATGCCCCATGTTTCCGGTTCCTATCTGTACCATTGTAGTTCCCCTGGTCTATCGAGATTTGTAAGGTAGAATTGGGTTCTTGATAGCATGTGTGGTGGGGGAAATAGAGGTTCTTAAATGTTCTAAAGCTCCTTATTTCTATTTTGCTATGCTGTACCCTTATTGGCTCATCTCCTCCCCTAGAGCCTTCTGTGAGGAAATGTCACTTCACTTACCAATGGACTTTGGGTCCCCAGTCGGCTTATTGATATAATTTTTATAATTGTATCATTTATAATGATATAATTTTTAGTTCCTTGATGTCTGATACCTGATCCCTTCAACACCTCATGGTCACGCATGCTTCTCCATGTGGGTTTTTTGCTTATTAGCTAGATGGCTGTTTGTTTACTTTCAAGCCCCTAAGACACCAGACGCTATATCTTTTCATAGTCAGGCACCATCAGCTTTCTTCAGCACTTTTGCTTATGCACACATTTGTCTTCAATAATCATGTCGGGAAGGTGAACAATATGGAATGCCAATTTAATATAACAAAGTGTTCTATCATTGAGGAAGTACTTGAGTGGAAGCCCAGTATCCATGTGCTGTCTTAATACTAACCTTTTTTTTTAATACTAACCTTTTAAGCATATGCACTTAATTCTATTTCTCCCTCACTATGTATAAATACACTTGCCTATGTACATGACTGTATGTAGCCTTCAATAAATGCCCTTTACATCCCAGTTCTTTCCTCTGTTTCTTTTGACTTTCTTCTTTTTTTTTTTAATGAGTCATTTTATTGGGAGCTCATACAGTTCCCATCACAACCCATACAAACATTAATTGTATGTCGGCCACATTTATACACTTATTGCTATCATCACTCTCAAAACATCCTCCCTCCATCCAGGCCCCCAGTATCAGTTCCCTGTATTTCCCTTCCTCCCTCCCCCTTGAACCCTTAGTGATTTACAAATTGTTATTATTCTCATAATGTACACTGTCCAATGTGTCCCAACACTCACTTCCCTGTTGTCCATGTCCCAGAGAGGAGGCTATGTGTAGATCCCTGAAGCTGGTTCTCTCTTTCTATTCCTCCATCCCTCCACCCTCCTGGTATTACTCCTCCTATTACTGGTCTTGAGAGATCATCTATCCTAAATTTCCCATGTTTCCAACTTCACTGTACATCTCCTGGTCTAACTGGATTTATGTGGTAGACTTTCTTCTTACCCCACTTTCATGCTCAGCCTTCATTTAGGTTTCAGTAATTTCTCTCTGCTACATTGCTTTTGATTAATCCCTACCAGGCCTCTCACACCCACCTTGTGATTAATATTGAATTACCTTTTGTTCCCTTATCTCTGAGTTGATCAAGACCAGCTCCTTTTTCCCACCTCCCCATCTCCTATGTACACCCAGAACCATCAGTCCCATTGTTTTCACGTCCAGACTATTCATCTAGCTTCTTATCAAAACAGATTTGCAGAGATAATAATATGAACCAAAAAACCAAGACATTATAATGTGAATTGCCGAAAGAAAACAAACTGATGACAACAAAAAACACCCAGTGTCCAGAAAAAAATATATAAATAAGTAAAAATGGAAATAATAATAGCAAAATAAAAACTTGTAAATAGCTCAAGGTCTGTTCATTGACTTCCAGGAGTGCCCCCTTGTTGAGTCTAATGTGATATCACACCCTGGCCCCAAAGTATATCCTTGGCACCCCATTGGGAACTGCATGCTTTGCTCCCCCTGCTCCTCTGCTGCACAACTTTAGTGTTTTGCCTTGGTGTGGTGGGGTCAGACGGAGTACAATCCCGACACTGCTTCTCCATTGCTGTCCCTGTAGGGCCTTGGGCCAGCGAGCGATGTTGTGTGTTATAGTGGGTTCGGCCATATGGTCTTCTCTTGGCTTTGGCTTTTCTGAGTGGGGATATCAACCTCAAGGCTCAGTGGACCAGAACGTACTCCACTCTCTCTCTTCTTCCCTTTCAATTGTTCTAATGTGCTCTGATCAGGCAAGCCGCTCTCCCTGAATTGTAGCTTCAGTGCTGTCCTCCAAAGCAAACTCCCCTGGGGGGAAAGGTGGCTGTCCAAATCCTTGGGATTGGAGTTGGGCCCTCAGACACCTCCACTACGTCCCCACTCTATGCTGTCATGCTGCATTCACATCCTGGAACACTGGGTTTAAGTTTGCTTCCCCTTTCCTTGTGGAGATATTATAGCATTTAAATTTTGAGAAAGATCAGGGAAAGACTTGACTCACTTAACACTAATGACAGAAGGCATAATGAGCTGTAGGTAGCTATTGAAAACAAACATCTTGCATGAATAAAACAAGAGGTCATTAAAAGGATAAGAAAGAAACACAAAGCAAATTGGGTGTTCAAAGACAATTTAGAGCTCAATATTAATCACAGGGTAAATAAATGGAAGAAATGATGAAGCAAAAATGCTAAACAGAAATGTTCAAAGGGAAGCTCAAGAAGATAAGTTAGAGCATTACAAGTAATGTGCAAAGACATGGAGTTAGAAAAAAATTAAGAAAACTATTGGTATAGATTAATGTTGAAAAACTGAAGAAAATATCAAGACTCAAGTTACAATATTGAAAGATTTAATAAGCAAAATATTGAATGAAGCGAGGCATCAAAATAATAGGGAAGGGATATATATACCATAATAACTTATCAATCTTCAACTATCTCAAGAGGTAGTATATGATCAGTAACACATGACACTGAAGGAAGTCTAAGTTTAACTCTAGCAATTAGTGAACAAGCTTCTGGGAATTTATGAGACAAGAATCAAAATGATTTGTCAAGTTGCTGAAGAGCTGGAAACATCAACTTGTTTATGACAAGAACTCTAGAAGTGACCTACATGCCAACTGCATAGAGGATATCCTTACTTGAACCCATGTAACAGAGTATATATTGAATATAAAGTGGAAATTATCCACACTATCATAGACATGCAAAGTTGTACAAAAGATCATTCACTAGTAATTGCAGTGCTACATATATGGGACACTGACAAATCAAATTCAGAAGAGGACATGGAATAAGAAATATCATTGCTTACAGCAGATTGATCTTGGTTGGAAACAGAATAGAAAAATATATTTACTGTCAGTTTGCAATATTATAGTGACTTATGTTTTGCTCTTAGAATGGAAACTCTATCACCATTTTCATTGAGTATCACATGCTTTATTGACTGTGCAGACATTTGGCAGCGTCGATCTTAACAAACTGTTAATATCATTGAGAAGAATGAGAATTCCAGAGCACTTCACAGAGCGCTTGTGGAACCTGTTATACAGACTAAGAGGCAGAAATACAAGCGGTACAAAGGAATACTTAGTGACTGTTAGGGACCATTAAATCTATTTTGACCAATCTTGACCTTATGCACAGAGAAAGAAACACTGACTTGGAAGAACTGCACCTAGAATATTCCTTGAAAATGGCGATGGCAAGATTTAGTTGCATATATGTCAGACATTATTAGAAGAGCCAGGTCCGTAGAGAGGAACATCATGCTTGGTAAAGTGTAGATATGAAAAAGAGGAAGACTATCCAGCAAATTTTTCTATGTGTCAGACCCATCTTGAGAGTATCTTCCATCACCACCACCAATAGACAATACTGTCTTTGTACCAGAAGAAAACCTTGTTCCCAACATGTGATTTAAGACACTGGTATTCCCTCTTTAATTTGTTAAATTGCTTTACAAATACTGATAGCTTTCTATCTGTTGGGCCCTGTTCTCAAGTTATGAATCCTTGTGAGACATAAAAAATTAACTGCTTGACCACTAGCTCAAAATTGCAGTATCCAAAATGACTTAGAAGACTGCCTAGTGATCTGTTTCCTAACTCTATATCTAATCCTGAGTAGAGTGGGGACATATTGGATTTTACACTTGCATTTTTGTGACAGATAAAGCCTGCAGAAAAGAAAACTCTATGTTCTTAAGTATGATCATTTTAGTAAACTACTATAGCGCATATGGATCCCCAGTGTTGTAGTGGTTACACTTGGGTTCCAATTCACATAGTTGGCAGTTCAAAAGCACATGCAGATTCTAGACTGGGTTTTCTACTGCCACAAGCAGTTCTAGTTTTCAGAAAACCGTGTGGCTTCGTATGAGTCAGATTTTACTGGATGATAGTGAGTGAGTTTGCTACTCACTAAGAGATACAGTAACTAGAAGACATTGTTAAATTAAATTAACAAATACCCTTACCAGTCACTGAGATCTAGTAAAAGATTATAATACAGGGAATATTTTGGTTAATTCCTTGGGAAATTTTGTGGAATGTGTCCAGTCATACAGCTAGAGAAGAAATGTCACCCGAATACTGCTCTTCAAGGGTAAGGAAGGTGGTACAAGGTGAAGAATCTTAAGGAATAGATAACTTCAACCATAATTAAACCATTCTTGATTTCTGTTTTACCTAGAAATGTCCATGTGTATCTCTGATATAAGTCCTCAAACCTGTATGCTTTATAAAAATTGCACATCATCTTTAGCTATTGAATAATAAGCTAATTTTCTCTAGACCCCTACAACTTAAAACTCACAATTTGGATTATTAACTTAGTGAGATATCCAAAAGTGCTGAAATACAAACTTTCAATATCTTAATTTCATAAGCTTATTCATTTGATTTAATTGGACTAAACCTCTCCAGATCCTTGTGGGGATTTCAATTGCATTCTTCTAGTGAATGCTTAGCAAACACATACTTATGTATATACCACTTATGCAAAACTGCATTAGTCATGTTGTGTGGGTTCCTAATTTTATTTACAGTCTTTTTACTAGTAACTTTCTATCTCAACTAAAAAATAGAAATGAAATATTCTAAATAAGTAAATAGTTCTGAAAAAGTCTTAGTTTGAGCTTGCTCTCAAATGTGGTACAACGGCTATTCATATTGTTACTGATATAAGAGTTATTATATTTTACTCTGAATGGTCTTGATTCTCTGAAATCAATGACTCTATTGGCCTTTTAAATTATGTTTTTAGATTTGCTTTTCAAATAGGACTTAGCAGAAATTTTATGGATGTAAAGTAAAATTTTGTTTTCAAACTGACTACAGCCGATATCCACACACCTTTTGAGCTTCATGAAATGTGAACATTTTTGTATTTTTCTCATTTAATTAAAAATCTCACTTCATGACTTTATTTTTCCTGTTTTCCTTTGACTATTTGATACAGGTGTAAATGGAAAATTTCAAAAGAAAGAGGACATTTGCTCATATTTCTGGCTGATCAAGAAGCAGAAAATGTAGGAAATCTAATGAGAAAGCTTATTATTATGATTTGCACAGCTCAGCTTTTGCATAATCAAGCATGTCAATGTGCTCACACACTTGCAAATGCCTCTTAGAACCACACATCTGAATCTTTTTAATGTTTCTCCATTACAGTTGCTTTTGCTGCCCCACTCAGGAAGCCATCATCCATGACCCCAATTTTCCAAATGGGCATGGTAAAAACAAAGCCTGGATGTGTTTCCTAAACCTTTCTAATGTTTTTTTCTTTGTTTTAAGCAGAAAGACAGCAGGTGGCACTCCCAATTTATAAAGAGATAAATTAGAAACTGTAATCTAAATATGGATGTGATTCTCCATGTAAAATTGGTCACATGAAATTTGGTAGATTTGTAAAAATAGCTGAGTAATATTCTGATAATTGTGTGCATGAACATCTATGGTGGTCTTGATCTTTTAATAAGATAAAAAAACTACATTTACTGTTATAAGAATTTTTGTTTGTATGTGTCTGTACATATGCAATGGGGAGAATGTGATGTTAGGAAATTGTAACAACATCCTCCACAAATGGTTGCTTTTCGAACTCTTCCCTCATTCTACAGAGCCAAACTAAAACACAGGAAAAATATGTCATTATAACTTTTAATTAATCATTGGAGTGAGACTATAATTTAAAATATGGGGCCAGAGAACAAAGGTAAATTTATGGTTCTATTTATTTACATTGTTATTGTTGTTATTTATTATTATTATTTCTTATTATTAAATAAATTATTATAAAATTTATTCTAAACGAAAGCAAGATAAATTTCAAAATCCCATGTTTACCTTTTCATATGTTGTCTTTCCTAAAATGGTACATTATAACATAGATGATGTTAAAATCTAGCAGCTAATTCAATATTTCCTTAAGGCAATTACAGTTTCATGAATTCCAGAAAATTCATGGGTATCATGTGGCATGGAAAAAGGTGTCTGTAGCTAATTTTCAGATAAGAACAATGATAATTTTATTATCAAATATATAAATGGCACACTAGCTATGAGAGTTAAAGATTATTTAAAGAATGGATATAGAATTTAAAATGGCATAAAATGACAAGAAACAAATATCAAAATGACTTTTAGATGCATAAAGATCTTGATCTAGAAAAAGATTTCTCACAATGTAACACTTTGCTATGGTTTTAAGTGATGTTGAGATCAATATGAAATAGCAACATAAGAAATAGAATTCGTCAAAACAATCAAGATACATGACTGTTATGATAAGCCTTTAAATGTTTTAGGCAGGTTTTAGTCTTCACAATTTTGAAATGGAATTAATATTTGAAACTTTTTAATAATCATCTATATGTAATTATATTTTTCATGAATTTTATGAACTCCTTATGTGTATTGTGAATTTTAAACCTTTATGCACTTGAAGGAAAAATTGAATCAAATTTTTAATAATAAATTTCTTAAGGTATGATGAGAAGCTTAATATTGTAGGGTAGATCTATTTTTACAACAGTCTGAGCACTAAATTAATATATAAATTTATTTCAAAATGTTTATTAAAACATAATTAGGTGCTAACAGCTGTATGTAATATATGATGTTTGTTTCTCCCTGAGTAAAATGTTCTAAAAATATTGAGGGTATATTTATAGATATCTTTTGACTGAATTATATATTACAAGAAAAATATGATATGTCACAAGATTAAGAATAGGCTGAAATAAAATTTCAAAAAAATCAAAACCTATTTCTGATGTCTATAATATTAAGCATATACAGTTTTATAATAGACACTGTATCTACAGAAGTGGCTGTGTTTACCTTCTGCTGCTATCCAAGAAAAGAATGTAAGCCCAACAATATAGCTGACCAAAGATGATTTTTATGAAGCAGAGGTCAGGCATCTCCCTTCTAAAATTTTCTTTTATCTCTTTTGGCAAAAACGATCTCTTCCACAATACTTTACATATCTGCTGGGTTTAATAGTCCATTGCATGGTCACATGGAACTCACAGAACTCACTCTTTCAGGTTTTTAAGAAGGAAGTTGGTCACAACAAATCATCAGAAAACATTGAGGATACAACCCTTTCGTCTGCAGCAGTACATCTCCTCAGTTATATATGCAGTCCAGTCTCTCTGTAACCATAGCCTCTGACCTGTATGGCTCTGTAGCCTCTGCTTTAGTCTGAAGGGAGACATCACACAGTGTAAGATATAGCAAAATAATAATAATTCATAAATTTTCAAGGGTCCTGAAGGAGGGCAAACATGGAGGGAGGGGAAAATGAGGATCTGATACTCAGGGCATAAGTGAAAAGCAAATGTTTTGAAAATGATGAAAGCAACAAATGTACAAATGTGTTTGACATACAATGGATGGATGGATTGTTGTACAAGTTGTATGAGACCCCAATAGAATGTTCACAGTGATAACTTCCTGAAGTCATCCAGTTTTGTGTATTCTACTGACTGGGAACATTGTTCTCTCTCAGTCTTGCTGTAGCTTCTATGGGCTGTCTCATGGTTCTATTT
>PVJH01038123.1:0-17384 GCA_004026705.1 Nesogale talazaci | reverse complement strand
CCTGAAGCCTTCCTCCCTGTCCCCCAACCATCATGGTCCCAACTCTACCTTGCAAATCCAAATGGACTGGAGAAGTCACACTGGCATAGAGGGGAGCTGGAGATATGGGGAAACCAGGATGGTTTTAATTTTTTTTAAGTTAAGAATATTGCTAGTATTTGCTGTTGACTCATGGAGACATTCTATATGGCAGAACAAAGCTTTCTCCAATCCAGTGTCATCTCTATGATTGTTTGTAGTTAGACAATGTGCTTTAGTGATTCGTAGAGTTTTATTGGTATTTTTTTTTTTTTGGAAACAGATTTCTAGGCCCTTGTTTACTGAACAAGCATGCATTAACTGCTTCTTCTGTGCCAGACAAAGTTGTAGATGCTGGGGGTTACAAAGATCCAGATATGACTCCTGCCCTTAAAGTTCAATTATAATGAGGACATAGACCTGAAATCAGTATAGTACAGTTCTTGATATAGTAGGAATGTCCATAGCAGGAATTCTTTAAGATACATAGAAAAAGGGAGTGATCAATTTTGCTCCACAGAGTTGAGAAGATGTGGTACAATGCATTGTTTTTATAGGCCGTTCTAGCTCTGACCTTGTCATTCCCACCAAATTTGGCTTTGACTCTGTAAATTGAGTGCCTTGTGCGCAATGAAAGGGATTAGAAAGCTTGCTAACAATGAAATTAAGGCACAAGGATACATTGTTGGGATGGAACCATACAAACGAGGAATATAAAACACGAATGAGGAGATTGGTCATTTTTTTCCATCCCCCAGGCTTAAAATGAGCCATCTTACAGATAGAAAGGTGGGGATTCACTCCTATTAAAACAAGAACATGTCTGAGAGACTTGGAACCTCTGTTCAGAAGAATTCTTAGATTCAGAAGACACACAGAGAGTCATAATGCCAAATGTGGTGAGAAGCAGGGGCAGAGTAATGGTAGCTGCAGAGGCAGTAGGCACAGGAGATTGAGAAGAGATGACCCAGTGACTTCTTGATTCACAGAGGGGGAAGCTGAAAATCTTTAGCAGGGGAAAGGTAGAGAGAGTGAGGTGCTTCTGGGCATGTAATTACTGTATATGTAGTTTTTGTATTTTCAAGCTTTCTCTAGCACTTCTACTATATCAATAACTGGAGTGCATTGATATTATTTGCTTTCAAGACTGTGTCTCCATTTGTCTTGGACTTATGGGTAGAAGGCATGATTGGATGACAGACTTTGTAACTCAATCAGCTCACATGTGTCTGGCACAGCATATATTATTAATTTTTCAATTACCTAAATAATTTTTTAAACACTTACCTGAGCAGAGCAGAAGTTGGGCCAACTCAGGAAGTTCAAGCAGTTAAAGATGGGCATGGAAAGAACTACTTGTGGGCCTGGCTAGAAAGTTATCCTGACTGAAGATATCCGGAGTCATTCATGATTATGAATTTTAACCCATAAATTCTCTCATAAATATCATAGTCATGAGTAGTGCTTATAAGTTCAGTGTGGCCATTGTAATGAATTATTGAAGCCATTAGAAAAGTAGAAAGTGCCTTGGTAGGAAGGGTTGATGTCCGAATTGGTACAAAGCCTAGGGAGAGACGTCATGCCAGACCTCTGTTACATAGCAATCAACTTAGTGCTGTTGAGGCTGATAATAATTCTCCTTCCATTTGTGAAACCATATGAAGAGGTCACGTGGTACTGCTGCTGTACTTGGTCCTCCAAGGCTTTACTAAACAAAAGGAACATCAAGGTAGATTTTTTTCCCATTTCACCTTTAAGTTCCCATTTATAAGTATCCTACAGATTTGTTGTTCTCATTCTATAAATGAGATGGATGATTGAGACCCTCAGGAGCCCAATAAAATGTCCATAATCACCTGGCTAAGTGAGCTCATTGAACTACATTTTATGAGGTTCTCAAACTGTTGATGCTCCTCTCTTGCCCATTCTAGGTCACATAGAAGATTCTGTAGGCATTCAGAGGAGCTCATCAGACAGACAAGAATAGGAAAAGAATGCTGTGGGAAGAAGAAACCATACTTCGAAATGAGGGCAGCATTAAAGAACATGAAACACCTTGGGGAGTATAGCTATCAAGTCTTGGCTCCATTGTGTGCACACGTTTATGAGAACCACCATAATCAACCAAGGACATTAACTGACGTTCCTCTCAGTGTATGGTTTTAGAAAAATTTAAAACTTATCATTGGCAAACAAACAAACAACTCTATTCTAGGTTGTAGTAATTGCTGTAAAGCAAAAAGGCAAGCTTTTTAGGACAGCTTCCTAAATTGATATTTGAGAAATATGTAGTTCCTGGAAGTAAGCAAGGTAAGACTTCATGCATGTGCTTGGACATGCTCTCACAGAGAATAGACCCTGGAAAAGAACATGATATTTGTGATGGAGAGGCAGTGAAAAAGAGGGAGGCCATTGGCACGATGGGGTGACACAGTGCTCCAACAAAGGGCTCCTACATAACGGTGATTACAATGGTGGTACAGCACCAGGAAATGCTTCATTCTGTTGTATATGGGGTCATGGTGAGTTGGAATTAGCGTGATAGCACTTAATAGCAACAAAATCTGGCAGCGGGAATGAAACAAGTTACCACAGAAAGAGAAGTGACACATTCTGAAAGGGACACAGTGGAACGGAAAGAAAGAAATGACCACTTATGAACTATTGCTCAGATGTTAGAAAAACTTCCAATATAATTAGAAAGTGTTATACTTTCCATTTTCTTTAGATCAGAAAACCAAGACTTAAGAGAGCATAAAGAACCTTTCTAATGGAATACAGCTTGGACTTAAATTCAGATGTGTAAATCTCCAACTTTTACTCCAACCAGAATATGGTGTGGTCCCTCAAAGGAATGCCTTTGGTATTTCATATCATGTCTTCCTGTAATTAAAATCAGCTTCTCCTGGAATGAAATAAGAAGGCATCAACGACAAGTTCCTTGTAGAGAAAGGAGAGTTGGACATTAAAGGGTGGGTGAAATTTTAATAGAGAAAAATGCGAGATGTGAAGGAAGACAAAAGGCTCACTGGAAAATAAAAGCAGAGGGAGAAAAATGCAAGATTTTCCCAAACCAAGCTGTTTGAAGCTCAGCTGAGAGTGGACCCAACAGAAAAAGAACAAGCTGGGAAGGGGAACGACCTGTGCAGGACAGAGAGGACTCTGTAGAGCCATCTGTCCTTCAGAGAATGGGCAGTAGAAACCATTGAAGGTGGTGCCAAGGAATTGCTGCTCCTATGGACAGACAAACTCCCTGGGGTCTCTTCTTCTCTGATCGTTTTCTTAAGCTCACTGAGCTGAGGAGTGGTCGTCAGCGAGCACTCTCCACACTTGCTCCCTTTAAATGAAGACGGAGCCGTACTCTGGTGCAATGTCCCATCAGGCAGAGGTACTTGGGCATAGCTTGGCATGAAAAGCTTCAGATGCGCCAGTTTTCAATTGATTCCTTGAGAAACGGCATTGTCCCAGATGTCGCATTGCTGGATGAATGTAACTCTTTGGACGAACTCCATCTGGCTGAACCACCCCCCAGCAAATTGAAGAGATGCTGACAGGACGAAGGGGGAGAGGCTCCAGTGTTGGCATCACGGCAAGCAGCCAGGGAGATGTTATTTATGAGAGAAGAAAGAGCACAACTTAATTCACCTTTGCTCCCAGTTGGAGAGCAGATTACATTCTTTACAGCAAAGTGATGGCTCGAGCCCCCTGCAGAGGAGGGGAAATAGGCTGTGGTGAGCCCTTTAAGGAAGAGTTCAATGGTATCATGAGAAGTCGGTCTATGCCCACAGGGTGCCAGTCAGGGTCAGACTCCCGAGTGTCCTTCAGGCATTTTTGGTAGCCGATTAGGTAATGGGCCCTTTTTTTCTGCTTTTCTGTCTATGCCTTTTTTCATGTATTGTGTACCTTAGTCCGTGTGTATCATACTGTTTTCTGTATGCCGAAGACTGCTATCAAAATGTGTTTGAAAATCATCTTTCAGTTACATTTCTTGTTTAGAGACATAGTGTTGTAGTAAATTTCATTGCCAGAATTCTATCTAGGAAGGATCTCTCAATGAGGGTCTGTGTACTCCTAAATTTGTTTGCAAAATTTTACATTTATGTAAATTTTATTGGGGGAGTCATAAAAAAAAGGTTCTTTTAAACAAGAAAGAACAAAGCAAAACACCCTTTCCTTTTCTGGAGCTTTCCTCCTGCCCTTCCTTGACTGTCTTTCCAACTTGCTAGCAAGTCCCAATTTCCTTTCTGCTTCTCTTTCTCTCACTTAATTCTGAAGCTGATTTTTGCTCCATGAGACATATAATGGGAAAGTTAAGAAACACTGAAAACAAGTTAATGAGGGAAAAAAGAAAAAATCAATAAACAGGAAGTTCCATTGGCAAGTTCAGGTTAGATTGGGGTACCAAAGTATTGGTCTTCATTTCTTTTTTCCATATTTTTATAAAACTTACCTTTTTGGTAAACTAGCTGGAGTATCTAACTAAATATATAGATCAATGATAGATACATAGATAAATAGATAAATGAGAGAATGAATGAAAGAAGGCAGTGAACAAGCCTAAATACTGTTCCATGCAAAATTAACCACGGATAAAATCTTATCAGATTTTTGACTTAGAGTTCAAAACTTTGTTATTTGATATAAGTGTTAGGATTTCAAGCTGATCAAAATCAATGATGTCTGAAACATGTCTGAAGTAACCAATGAACCAAAGAGAGATACAGGATAAACTAAAAAAAAAAATGGGGATAGGAGTTTGGTAATTGAGGTCTGAGCATACCACAAGAAATACTATATGTACACATATATATTTGGAGATTTCCTCTACAATAGGAAATTTCACAGGATATCAAGAACTGAGAAGTGTGTATCTTGATTCGTGAAATCTGGTTGCATTAATGTAATTTCAAATATAATGTAAACAGAAATAAATGTGTTAAGGTTAATCAGGCCTGGGCTCTAATCCTGATTTTGACAATTACTATTATTTTTAATATGGGCAATTTACTTAAGCGTTTCTTTTTTCTTCCTTAATTTCATAAAATAGGATTAATAATATCTAATTTATATAGCTAGTATGAAACTGAAATCTAATACTTTGTACTTTGTATATAAGTGTTTATTAAATGTTAGCTTACATCACAGAGACCCAAGGTAAAAAATTAATGAAATGAAAAACCTTGGGAACTAACATTTAAAATAAGTAAAGTGGAACCACCTTTTGTCTAATTTGCTGTTTTTCTAAATATGCCCTACAATCTTCACTTTATCCAAGTGTTTTAATACTAAGCTGATGTACAATAGCCAATTACATTTTTCTTTCCAGCTCATCAAGTAGACAGTTTCAGACTTAGAATGACTTTGCTATGTACACAATTTCCTTCCTTTCAACTACCAAACAGAAATATTCCAAGCCAAATGAGTCACAGAATATCTACTATCCATTCTCCAGTCTCCTGCTTCTAGTTCTATTAACCTTCTTGTTGGAAATATAGTGAAAAAATCATAACTTACTAGTCATTATTATTATTTCATTCCATCATGCACCAAAAGCATGTTTCAGAATATAAGTAATGGGATAATGCTCTCTTGGATGTAAAAACCTTCCATCTGCTTTACTTTGACTTAGAGAGAAGTGGTCCCCCTGGCACTTTAGTGGAGGAGGGAAACTGTCCATCTTCCCTCTTTGAGGTGGGCTATTATTATGATCATTTTTACCACAGATTGTTCATTAAACACTTCACACTTGGTTCTTCTTAGTTAGATTCCTACACACATTTTAAAAGAACTTTCAGATGATAGATTCTATTAAAGTTTCTATTGATAGATAAAGGGCCATTATTTATTAAACTATTGTGAACAAAATTTAAAATGCTTTTTGAGCAGAGATTTGTTATTTTTTTTGAACAGCTAATGAATATGTGTGAAGTTAGCTACCCAAATACCTGAATAATTACTGCAAGATAATACTGCTTATCAGATAGTTTTAAAGAAAAAGTCCTTCAAATAAGAATTACTCCCTAAGACAGTATTCAGTCTTCTAATCATTGTCCATCTTTAGTCATCCGTGTCGGTGGTCATAAAACACAAATTTATCTATCCTTTACCTTCTTCTTATGTTTAATTCATAGTTTATTTTCAGTATCATTGGTGATTCTTAAATACTCCAAATTTTAGACTGCAGAACTAAAAATAAAATCAAGTTTGCTATACTTTCTCACTGAGATGTTTTCTCATGTTTTCAGTCTTTGTTCATAAAGACAAATTTGGTCAAGGTAAAAAATATTGTTTTATTGTATGTTTTCTGCAACTTGGAGTGCTTTTGAAGGCAATTCATATTAAATGGTTCCATAGGTAGCTCCATAGTCTTGTTGTCCTGAAGAACTATTCTTCTGGCTTTCCAAACTCATATCCCCATTTTTATACTATCATTCACTTTTTGTAGGAATATAGGTATAATATCTGCAATATTAGGTGGTAGCATATGCACTAGATTATTTGACTAGAGAAACAAATAAAGTGACGCTCCCCTATGTGTGAAAAAGAGCTGTCATATATGTGTAAGAAAGAGTTTTATATCAAGGAGTAATTATATAGCAAGGGAAGATTGAAGCCCCGTTCAACTCAAGTCCATAACTCTGATACTGGTCCATAAGTCCCTTTTCAGACTCATGTGACGACATGCAAGCATGTAGAATACAGGGAGATCCCAGGCTGGTGGGTGCAAAGTCCTGTGGCTCCAGGGCTGGAACCCTGTCACGTTGGCAGACGAAAGCCTAATGATCACAGCATATGAGCAGGAAGCACAGGTGCTGAAGCAGGAAGTCCAAGCTGCATAGAACACAATAGCCAAACTCAGGTTACAGGATGTATCGCTGGATGATCTATTGATGGATGACCAAATACTATGTTTCAACAAATGGATGAAACACTGGAAGCACTTCCTTATCAGTAGAAGGAATGCTAGAAGACAGTTCTTTGGCCAACTGTAAGGGAACCATAATTGTACCCACGCCAAAGAAAAGTGACTCAATTAAAAACTCAAATTGTAGAACTATATCGTTAACATCACACACAGGTGAAATGCTGAAGATGCTGAAGATCATCCAACAACAGCTGCAGCAGTACATTGTCAGGGAACTGCCAGAGCTTCAGGCAGATTCAGAAAGGGATGCTGAACAAAGGATACCTTTGCTAATATGCGACTGATCTTAGCTGAAGGCAGAGAATACTATAAATATGTTGACTGTGTTTCATTGGGTATGCAAACACATTCAACTCTGTGGATCATAATAATCTAAGGAGAGCCTTTAGAAGAATGGTCATTTGAGAACACCTAATTGTGTTTATGTGAAACCTGTACATGGACTAAGAGGTAGTTAAATAAACGGAATTGCGTGGCTTAATCCAGGATAGGTGTGTATTAGGAATATATCCTCTCACCCTGCTTAATCAGTATGTATGCTAAGCAAATAAACAGAGAAACTGGATTAAATGAAGCAGAATGCAGAACCAGGTTTGAAGAAGTTTTATTAACAAACAGAAACATAAAGCATAACCTTGATATTTGCAAGGGAGAACTGGAAGAACTTTCTGTTACAGATGACCTATTGCAGCCTTCATTAGACAATAACTCAGTGTGAAGAAGACTAAGTTCCACACTACTGGAGCCATGAGCAGCATCATGCTAATGAAGAAAAAGATTGAAGTTGTCAAGGATTATGTTGAATTTTGCTAGGCTCCACAACAATTGCTCATGAAAGCATCAGTCAAGAGATCAAACAACACATTGCATTGAGTAAATCTGCTGCATATTACCTTTTTAACATGCTGAAAAGCAAAGTGGTCAATTTGAGTACTAAGGCATGTGTAAACCAAGTTATGATATTATCAATCATCTTATATGCATATGAAAGTTGAACATTGAATAAAGAAGCCGGAAGTATTTGAATTATGATGTTGGTGAAGAGTAGTGAAAATACCATGGACTGCCAAAGAACAAAGAAATCTATCTTGGAAGAAATACAGCCAGAATTCTTTTTAAGGCAAACACAGTGAGACTTTTTGTCATGTACTTTGGCCATGTTTTCAGAAGAGACCAGTCCCTGGAGAATGTCGTCATGTTTGAAAAATTTGAGGGGCAGTAAAAAGACAGTCCTCTACAAGATGGATGGACATGGCACTGCAGCAATGGAGTCAAGCTTGGGAACAATTGTGAGGATGACTCAGGCTCATGCAGGGTTCTGCCTGGTTGTACCTGGGGCCACAATGCGTTGTAACTGACTCCATGACACCTGACAATAACAATAACAAAGACCTTCTCTTATTGGGTCCTTTGCTTGAGATTGCACCTAACATCACAAGTGCCGTTCCTAAATACTTGGAAAATAAACCACAATGAACTGCTTGTGGAGGATTGTATAGCTGAGATACTTCTTAGAATAAAGGACGGTGAGCCTCCATCTCAAGTACTTTGGACATGTCATCAGGCACCATATTTTTTTAAAAGTACAGAGTCACGCAAAACAATTTTTATGAGAGTTAAGGTTTTGTGTCAACTTGGTTGAACCAGAATTTTCAGTGGTTTGGCAGTTAAGACTTAGTAATTCCTCATAGTGGATCTCTGCTAGTGTGTGGCCTGCTTCCAATAAAAGTAGATGTTATGGAAAGTCTTATTTGCTTTCTCCTGGTCTGGATCTTGCATCTGGCTCATGGAACTCCGGTTCTTTGTATCTCAGCCAAATGGCCTAAGG
This sequence comes from Nesogale talazaci, assembly GCA_004026705.1. Lineage (NCBI taxonomy): Eukaryota > Metazoa > Chordata > Mammalia > Afrosoricida > Tenrecidae > Nesogale > Nesogale talazaci. The sequence continues at coordinate 8,613 of PVJH01038123.1, read as the reverse complement.
CAGGGGTCAGCAAACTGTGGGTCTGTCATTGTGAATGTGCAGCTCTGAAGTAACATTGAAAACATTTGAAGGTTATTATTTCAGATGACGGTGATTTCATTTTTTTTTGGAAAAACATATCTAAGGCTCTTGAGTGATTTTAAAGTTGTTAGGAGGGACAGGATTGGCTCTTTGGTCTCAAGAGTTTGCTAACCCCTGGCCTGCTGTATTGCCTGCTGATCTTGGATGCTGTCCCCGTTCTGCTTGCCAGTTTTGGATTCAGTCACCGCGACTAGCACAAGTGAGTCCCTCTAGCTCTGTATGTCAAGAAAAGCTTCCAGCCTAACATCTAACCCATAAATTTGGAGGTTTCCTTCTTCTAAAACCATGTGAACTATGTCTTTGATGTTAACCCCTCTCTTTATGGACCTATATCGGCTTCCTTGGTTTTGCATCTCTTGAGAAGTGAGACTAAGATAACTCTCCACTGCATGGGATCCACACAGCAGCACAATGGGCTCAAGCACAGCCACAATTGTGAGACGATGCAGGACTGAGCAGTGTTTCCTTTTGTTGTCTGTAGGATTGCTCTAGGTTGAAACTGACATGACCAAACAATAGTAGCAACATAGGCCATTGGGATTTCAATTTATTGTGTTATCCACTTGATTCAGATTAATTTTACACAGAGATATTTAAAAAGTGAATGGCACAGAGCACTTTCCCTTATATAATTCCAAGTCATAGATACTTTTTTGCTTTCCTACCTTTTAAAAACTGACTTTCTCTATTTTATATCATTAGCACATTTCTTCCTGTGTCTTCCTTCTTTTAAGCCATCAAAATAACCCAAACCAATACGAAATCCGCCCCTGCAGCATGCCATAGGCCTCTTCCCTCCATTCGGTGCTGCTGCCACTCACGAACATATTTGGCTACGATAGCCTATCAAGGTCATTACCTACTGTAGTAACTTGTGTTCTAATGGTTTCCAGCATGTTTTCCAGTAGGGTACTTCTCTCAGAGGAACACATGTCTCGTCTTAGAGATATCCCTTGGCCTAGAACCAGAAAGGTTCCAAGTACTTTTGAGAAACTAGTGGTCATGCAATAAAAAGCAAGTGACTCTTGAAAGGACCAAGAGAAATTCAATTATATGCCAATGGGAGAGTTAGTATAACTACCCAGAGAAATTCAGGTATGGAAAACAAACTATACAGATACTACATTAGTCCTCGATCCACCTTAGCTCAAGTGTTTCTACATAAAATCTCTTTGTGTATTTTACCAAGAAACTTAAATTCAGAAACATTAGATAATGCAATCTGGAAGTTGAATCAAGAGGTTCATCAAGTCTCTCTCAGAAATGCTTAAAAATTCTTTATATTCCCACTTTCCATTTCTACAAATGTTTCTAAAAATTTCAATCGTAAAAGACCCACATATATTCAGGGATCTCATAGACTACTGAAAATCTCACCTATTTTCAAATCATGCCCCAATTCTGTATGAATATAAAATATTCAGTCTAGTTTCTTGTGAGAGTATTAAGGCTGGTGTGCATTCACAGTTTGAATTCTGTCTCCTCAAAACATGTGTCAACATGGCCAAGCCATGTGGTTCTCCATTTTGTGACTTAGTCTGTATTTTGTGTGATACATTGTCAATCTTAACTTCTATATGTTACTATGGGAGTCCAGGTGGTGTTGTGGATTGTGTGGGGTTGCTAAACACAAGGTCAGTAGTTTGAAACCACCAGCTGTCTATGGCAGCAAGCTGAGGCTATCTGCTGCCAAAGAGATTTACTGCTTTGGAACCCCCTAGAAATAGTCACACTCAGTCCTCCCTACAGGGTGGCAATGGCACTGCCATGTAGGATAGCAGTCACGCTTTGTCCCATAGGGTTATACTCTGTGCTTAGAGATGCTATGAGTAAGAATCGACTCATTGGTTTTGCTTTAGTAGACAGAATCAGTGTCTTGATTTATAGTCTTCCAAAAGGCAGTGATTCAAGCTACCCACTTACTCGTTATACTTTTGTATTAACTTGATGAACAAGGTGTTTCCCATAAATCCTTAAAGCAACTAATTAGAAACACTGGAAACAAAACAAAATGAGAGATCAGAGAAGAGAGAAATAGGAAGAAAGATGATTTTTTATTAACTTTGGAGGCAAGTCACACTGCAATTTGTTCCTTTGGTGAGATACAGGCCAGATTAGGATTCATCTCCCTCTAATCACTTTTGGAGTTGTTCTAATCAATGTCAAATTACCACAATCTCCTAAGATGTTGGTTAGAAGGCACTTCTAATGAGTCTTTTACCTTGTTTCCTTTCAATGCAGCAAGAATTACAATGAAGAATTAAATCATTTTTCATACACAATAGGAATAGAGTCCCAAAAGCTTTTATTACTTGATGTTCTCTTAGAAGCAACATTAACAGAGTTTCACATTTGTATCTAATATTTGGAAGGTTGCCCTTTTGGGATAAAAGTAAGATTTTGAAATAAGGATGTTCTTAAAGTAATAACATATCTCTATTCCTGTGTACTCCTCAGTAGTTGAAGGCACACACTTATGAAATACCTAGGCACAATGATAACTTTGCTTACATTTCAGAAATATATATATATATATATATATATATATATATATATATACCCACTTTGTATCAGTTTACGGAGCTCAGTATTTCCAAACACTCTCTCATGAAAATCCTAACCAGGCCTGGATTTGCTAAGCTTCTGGGGTCAGAGCAGGCTGTGAGCATTCAGAGGGGTATGGCCAGAGACACCACAGGGTTGGTGTGAGTCAGGACCAAGTTGATAGCAGTGAGATTGTGCTTTAGAGAGTGTGGAAAGGGCCCGGTATATAATGGAAAAGTATGGATATGATATGATTTAAAAAGACTATATTAGTCTCCAGACAGAGCAATTATTGAATTGTCTAGCAAGATCTGTGTTCAAATAAAAGGCGTAAGCATTCTGGGAGCACTGATGGACTCAGACGAGATCTCCAGTTCAGGCAGGGCTTCATGTAGTGAGACAGATAAACTGAAGTTTGAGGGATAGCTAGAGGGGGAAGAGGCTTTAAACAAAGAGCTTATAAAAAAGCTTCAAAGGAGTGCAGAGTATATAGAGTAGAACTATTTTTAAAAATCATTTTATTGGGGGTTTGTACATTGCTTTTCACAGTACATAAATGCATACACTGTGCCAAGCAACTTCACATGCCTGCTGCCATCATCATTCTCCAGATATCTGCTTTTCCACTTGGGCCCTTGATATCAGCTCCTCATCCTTTCCGCTCCCTTCCCGCACCCCCACCTTCCCTCAATACTTTATAAATTACTGCCATTTTGCCATATCTATCACTGCCTGACATCTCCCCTCGCCCACTCCTCTGATGCCTGTCCTCTAGATAGCAGGTTGTGTGTAGATGCTTGTCATTGGTGCCCCTTCTCCACTCCACCCATCCGGTAACGCCACTCTCACTACCGGTACTGAGGGGTCATCTGTCCTGAGCTTCCTGTATTTACAATTTTCATCTCTACCAGTGTAACTTTTCCAGTCCAGCTGTATTTGTATGGTAGAATTGGGCTCATGATAGTTGGGGGGAGGAAGCAGTCAGGAACTAGAGGAAAGTTGAATGTTTCATTGCTACTTCACTACACCTTGACTGGCCTGTCTCCTCCCCGTGAAACTTCTGTAGGAGTGTGTCCAGTTGCCCACAAATGGACCTCGGGTCTCCACTCTGTTCTCCCCATCAATCGTAGTGATGGGATTCTTGTTCTTTGATGCTTGATACCTGCTCCCTTCGACCCCTTGAGTAGAACTATTATGATGACAGTAACACTGAGAGAGGATGCTAGAAAGTTGGAATCAATTTGTCTTTGTCTATAGTAGAACATAATTGTAGGATTCAAAATGGCCAATCCAGTTCATTTCACTACACACACACACACACATAAAACTTCATTTATTTTTAAAAGTTTTATTGACATATAACTCAATGGCTTATATGTATGAAAAAGAGTGTGATTATAACAATAATCAATTTATTCTCGTGCTCACTATTATTAGCACTCCAGACCCTGCAGGGTCCCCTGGTCAAACCCTAAGAAACTACTGACCTAGGGACTGTTTTTTATATACATACCTATTCTAGATTTTGAGTTATAGTGCTAACAAAGAATATAAAATGTGTCATGGCCTATAAAAACATACAAACAGATTTGTCTTGGAAGAAGCACAGTGAAAATGCTCCTTATAAGGATGGCAAGACTAACCCTCCTTATTTTGGACGTGTTGTCAGGAGATACCAGTCCTTGGAGAAGGATATCACACTTGGTAAGGTCGGTGAAAAGTAGGAAGGCCTTTGACAAAATGGATTGACAAAGTGATTGCATAGATAGCCTCAAATATAAGAATGGTTTGAGTATGACACAGGATGGAATAATGTTGCATTCTGTGGCATAGGGTTTCTATGAGTCGGAACCTACTGGAAGTCACCTCACAACTACATTCTAGACTTCTTATAAAGATAAACATACTCATCCCCTCCAACAATGACAAAATAAAATAGAAAAACCTCATGCCAAAGAAAGCATAGCATAAGAAAAACTAGAACAAAATTAAAATGAGTCAGAAGAAAAAAACTAATAACAAGGTGTTAAATCTTAGCTTAATTACATCTGCATTAATCCACTTTCCAATGCACTAGTATGATAGCAAGGTGAATCACATCCCCTGGCAATGGTCACAGGAGGGACTCTGCAAATGAAGTTTTGGGCTTTCACTGTCATCCACAGTCTTCTGCAAAGTCAGTGTTCAGAATTTAAACTCTTATACTTTTCCCTCCTCTGATCTTAGATTTTGTTAGCTACAATCCTTGCATCACATTGGAGTATTTTTTTTCTGTATGACTTCACTGACACATCATCTCTCAGGTGGACCCTAGACACAATATATTTTTTGGGCATCACTGCCCTCTGGTGATTGGAGTAGGAAGCCCAGCCTTTGCTCCTGTGGAGTCACTGCTGGAATTCAACCTCCATCCCAGTGGGCCGCAGTCTTGCACACAACCACTATGCCACTGGAACTCAGTCAACACTATTTTTCTGATAGCCCATACCATCTGATTTTTTTCACCACATTTTTCTATAGCACTCCTAGCTCCAATGATCTCTCACAGGGGCAAATATTGAGTAGGAACATACCATGAGAACTATTTGTTCTTAGATTAGGGGTGTGATTAGCTGTGAACTGAAACTCCATTTATATATCTTTGGTTTATATATGTCTCCAGTCTACTTTATAGGCATTGCTATTTAATTGGGAAACATTTCAAATAATGTTCATAAGACAGATGGTAATTCTACTGATAGTATCATCCGTTAGGACAATGATATGTTGTTGTTGAATGCTGTGAGTTGGTTTCAACTCATAGTGAACCTATGTATAATAGTACAAAATGGACTGAGCCCCGGTGGCATAAGTGGTCGAATGTGGGACTGCGGCCCGTGGGCTTGGAGGTTCAAATGCAGTGGTGGCTCTCAGGAATAGCACTGGGTAGCTCCCACGACCACCAGAGGGCAGTGATACCCCCGCAAATAGAACAAAATATTGCCAGGTATTTTGCTTTATTTGAGCTCATTGTTGCAGACACTGTGTGAATCCTGTTTCTTAAGTGTATTCCTTTTTTTTGCTGCCCCTTCACATTACCAGACATAATATCCTTTTCTGAAGGCTGGTGTCTCCTGATAACATGTCCAAAGTTTGAATAATGAAGTCTTACTATCTTTGCTTCTGAGGCACACTCTGCTTGTATAAATTCTATGCCATTCTTCTGATGGTATAGAATTTAGAATACTGTTGAGAAAAGTATACATATATATGACAACTTTTTAGATCACTAAAGATATTAATTTTCATGAGTTTCATTTTAATATTATTTCCAATTTTCCTACCCATGTCCTTCACACATACTTGACACAACTTGATGTAAAGAAGACCAAACTTCTTACAACTGAATCAATAGGTAACATAATGCAAAATGGGGAAAAGTTGAAATCCTCAAGGATTCTGTCTTACTCATATCCATAGTCAATGTCCATGGAAGCAGCGGTGCTCAAGAGATCAAAAGGATGCTTTTCATTAGCTAAATCTGCTGCACAAGGCCCCTTTAGAGTGTTGAAAATCAAGAACATTGCTTTAAGACTTAAGGTGCACCTGACCAAGTCATGGTATTTTCAATTGCCTCATAGGCATGTGAGAGTTGGACATGGAATAAGGAAAACTGAAGAAGCATGGTGGTGCTGGAGAAGAATACTGAAAGTACCATGGACTGCTAAAAGGACAAGCCAATCTGTCTCAGAAAAGTATAGCTAGAGTGCTCCCTAGAGGCAAGGACGGCTAGACTCAGTCTTATATGTCAACCGTCACAGGTTGAAGACAAGGTCATCATATCTTGGCAGATATAGAGTAGAGAGGCAGCAGAACAAAGGAAGGCCCCGAAGGAGTGAGATTTGACACAGTGGCTACAGCAAGGAGCTCATGCTTGGGAACAATTGTGAAAATGGCTCATCACTGGCCAGGGTTTCCCTCTGCTGTGCACAGGGTGGGATTTTGGTTTCCATATGTGGAACCTACTGGATGGCACCTAAAAACTACCACCACTTCCACTACTTCCATCACCACCCCCACCCTCACCGTCACAACCACCATCACCACCTCCACCACCACCATAACAATTAAGTAGCAAGTGAAATTGGAGTTGTTTTTGAAAAAAAAAAGAAACTTCTAGGGCAGAGTTAGAAAGGAATATTAATTTTTGGTTTAAAATTACAAGTCATATTTTAAATAACCACTAGATCTTGGCATTAGCTACGGAGAGTGTTATTACTATTACAACAGAGAAATTTGTTGGGGGAATGCATATTTTCTCCCATAAGAAAAAATACTTTTTAGCTCATTCTCTGTGAATAGTCACCTATGTTCTAAGTTCAACAAGTGTACTGCTTATGTTCAAAGCAATTAATGAAAAGTCCTCATGCTTGCTGTCTTCCTGTTGCACTCAGCCTGCATAATACGGGCCTACAGCACTTCCTGCTTTTCTTAGACTTTCTCTATAGACATAACCTGTGTCCCCAAATTTGACTCCTTTTCTTTTATAGATATAGTTCTTACTTTAATAGTTTGAGTTTAATATGTTCACAGATTCCCTTCAGTGAAGGGTAAAGAGAAAAATAACGAGTATTTTTAGAAAATCATTTTATTGGGGGCTTGTACAACTCATCACAATCCATCCATCCATTGTGGCAAGCGCATTTGTACATTTGTTGCCATCATTTTCAAAACTTTTTTTTTTCCTACTTGAGCCCTTGGTATCAGCTTCTCACCCCCCTTTACTCCCTCCCTTCTTCCCTCCCTCCCTCTCCCCCTCCTTCATTAACCCTTGATAATTTATAAATTATTAGTATATTTTCATCTCTTCCACGGGTCGATGTCTCCAAAACTATTTTTTAATGCTTTGAGACATATTATGCTTTAAAAGACAAATGTCACAGAGGTCAGGAAGGAAACCAACAGATTGGTTCTGGGCCTGGATAGCTAACAGAAAACTGCACATGCTCCTTTGAAGATTAGCCTAAAAGTTACCCTATTTGATTAGAGGCCACACCAGCTCTTGGGTTCTCTGAGTGCCCCAGGGAAGCGTTTTCTAGAACAGCACCGCTTTTCATGAACCTTCACATCAGACTGTCCCCATCAAATCCACGCTTTAATTAGAACAAAGGATTCAGACAAGCCAGCCTCACACATAAAGCAGGAGACTCACTGGCAATGCAGGGAGCTGCCCCGGTGCTTTCACGCTGAGAGGATTGTGGGTTGCTGTCGCTGCCCCCTCTAGATGGCAGTGGCGCTCTTTCATTCAAACCCGTTGCCTTTGTAATTTAATTTTTTTTAAAGGCCTTCTTTCTTTCGGTCTCCTGAACAGTTGTTCTTGGCTCTGCAGTGAGATGATTTAAACAACGCTTTGATGCTGTACGACGTTGGGGTTCGCACATCCCATCTAGCCTTTGCTATTTTCTAAAAAGATAAAATATTGCTTGTTCAGAGTCAATTAACATGTGGGGGCAATGAAACAGGGAAAGGAAAAGGTCATTTCCAAAGACCTGCTTTGAAACCTCTTGGTATTATTCCGGTTTCATTCAGGTGTTTCAAATCAGGGGGGAAAGAAATGAAATAATAATTAGTTCATTTTTCTCTCGATAACTTCCAGCAAGATGGCTTAATATGGCTTTTCTGTTTTAATTCTGTGCTGTGTATTTGGGGAACTGTTTGAAATGTCGGTCTAAGTATCTGTCTTGATTCACTACTGAACTGCTGTGGGGACATTTGATGCACCAGGAGGCAGCTGATGGAAGAATCACGGAAGTTTCTGGATTGTCATCCCGTTGAATGTGCTCGCCAATGTTAAAACTGTCCGCATCACGGCATGGAATAAGCTGGAATGAGTAGCTTCCTGGGAAAGGTGACAGCCAGGAGGGTAAAACTCACAGGATTTGCTTTTAAAAATGTCATGACATGAAGTCCTAGCCCCAAAATGCAGCATTAAGGAAGGAAGGAAGCTGC
>PVJH01038122.1:0-17388 GCA_004026705.1 Nesogale talazaci | reverse complement strand
CTTTGGAAGTTTTCAAAAATAAATATATAGTTATTTATAGTACAGATGACAAAACGTTGCAGTAGAAGATTATTGATACGGACTTAAGATTACATTACTCCGTTTGGTTTGCGCCTCACTGTGAAGAAAGTAAGAATCCTCTTAAGTGGACCAAAAGGTCGCAGTATCAAAAGTGGAGAAAATATTAACGTTATCAAAGATTTCATTTTTCTAAGAGCTACAATAAATGCCCACGGAAGTAGCTGTCGACTTCAAATGGCCTGGTACACTGTGCACATCTACTGCCAAAGAATTCTTAGAAGTGATAAAAGGCAAAGATGTCATGTTGAAGGCTGTCTTTGGTTGGGTTTTCTGAAAAGAAAAATGAGCAAAGCTTACTACTGGTAGGGCTCTGACTTGGCTCTGACTCATAGTAACTTCATGTACAGCACAGCTAAATGCTGCCCTGCCCAGTGCCATCCTAGCCAGTCTTCACAGGGTTCAGCCATTGATGTGGTCACTGTATCAACCCATCTTGCCATGATCCTTAGAAAAGAGGAATTCCTCTTTTTAGCTTCCTACTATTTTACCAAGCTTGATATTCTTCTCCATAGGCTGGTTTCCCTTGACCACATATTCCACATACCATACGTGAGATGAACTCTTGCCACCCATGCTTTAAGGAGCACTCTTGCTGTATTTCCACTAAAACAGATGTGTTGGTTCTTTTAGTAACCCATAGTACTTGCGATATTTTTTTTATCAGCATCACAATTCAAGTGCATGGATTCTGCTTCAGTCTTCCTTTGCATTGTCCAACTTTCACATGCATATGAGACAATTGAAAATACATGGCATGAATCGGGTGCACCCTAGTCCTCAAAGAAGCATCTTTGCTTTCAACAATATAAAGGGGTCCTGTGTCTCAGATTTACCCAATTCAATGTGTCATGTAGACTCTGGACTTCTCCTGATTCCATGCACATTGATTGGAAATTCAAGCAAGACAAAAATCCTTAAAAATGTCAATCTTTTTTTTTTCTCCCACTTAAGATGATGAGACTTATGGTCCAGTCATAAGGATTTCTGTTTTCTTTATGTTAAGTTGTAATTGACATTGCAGGTTGCAGTCTTTGATCTTCAGCAGCAAGTACTTGAAGTTCTCCTCACCTTTAACATGCAAGAGGTTGTCAATATGCCTTCCTGCAATACTTATATCTTCTGTCTTCCAAATAAGTTCTTGCCAAAAGATGTTTGATAGTTTCATTATTATTTTTAGTGAAGTATAATGTTCTATGGAGTGTATTTACTAGAGTGTATTCTTTCATTTATCCACAGATGGGCTTTTTGCTATTATAGAAAGTGCTGTGATAAACATGAATATCCTTATACCTGTTCATGTTTTATTATTTATTTCTTTATATATTCTGTTTATATACTGGAATATAAGCCTACCCAAATATCAGGCAAGGTAACTAATTTAACCACAGAAGCTGCAGAAAACACGGGCTGAAAACTTGGCTTATCCACAAGTATTTACAGTATTTTGAGTAGAGAGATTTCTGGATGGCATGGTAGTTTTATTAGAATTTGGTTAAGGGAGTGTCATACTCTTTTCCATTGATGCTCGTGCAATTCTGCAGTATCATCAGCAGTGTGTGAGCGTTCCATTCTCTCCATATCCAGTCCAAACACACTGCCATTGATTTGATCCCACCTCCCAGGCACTCTATGCTACAGAATAAAATTGTGCCTGTTGGTTTCTGAGACTGTAACTCTTTTTTTTTGGGGGGGGGGCATCACTGCTCTCCGGTGGTGGGAGTAGGAGGCCCAGCCCCACTCCTGGAATTGAACCTCCGTCCCAGTGGGCCGCAGTCCCGCGCACAACCACTACGCCACCGAGGCTCAGCCTGAGACTGTAACTCTTATGGGACAAGAAAGTATGGCATTTCTCCCTCACTTCTCCTGGTATCTAACAGATAACTTACACTTAGCAGCTCAACATACAACCACTATACCACCAGAGCTCCAGATGCCTTCCAACATTTATTACAAATTAAAACAATGATAAGATATCCTCTCACATGAATATTGATAGTAAAATTTAAAAAAGAAAACAAAGAAAATCTACAGAAAATAACCAATACCATTCCAGCCTTTGCTATTTTTTAAAAAAATCACTTCAATGGCGACTTGTACAACTCTTATCACAATTCATCCATCCATCCGTTGTACCAGACACATTTGTACAGTTGTTGCCATCATCATTTTCAAAACATTTTCTTTCTACCTGAGCCCTTGGTATCAGCTTCTCATTTCTGCCCACCTCCCTCATTAACCCTTGATAGATTATAAATTACTATTATTATTTTGTCATGTCTAACACTGACCAATGTCTCCAATTACCCACTTTTCTTTTGTCTATCCACCTGTGAGGAATAATATGTAGATCATTGTGATCGGTTCACCCTCTCTTCCTCTCACCTCACCTTATCCTCCTGGCATTGCTACTCTCATTATTGATCTGAGGGTTTATCTGTCCTAGATTCTCTGTGTTTCCAGCTCTTAGCTGTGCCAGTGTTCATCTTCTGCTCTAGCTAGATTTTTAAGGTAGAATTGGGATCATGATAATGGGGACAGGAAATTAAAGAACTAAAGGAAAGTTGTATGTTTCATCAGCGCTATACTGTACCCTAACAAGCTTATCTCCTCCTTGCGACACTTCTGCAAGGGGAATTGTCTACAATTGTCTACAAATGGGCTTTGGGTCTCCACTCTGTATTCCCCTTCATTCACACTGATAGGATATTTTTTGTTCTGGGTCTTTGATGCTTGATACCTGATCCCATCCACACCTCATGATCACACAATCTGGTGTGTTTCTTCCATGTGGACTTTGTTGCTTCTCAGCTAGATGGCTGCTTGTTTAACTTCAAGCCTTTAAGACCCTAGATGCTATATCTTTGGATAGCTGGGCATCAGCTTTTTTCTAAATATTTGCTTATGTACCCACTTTGTCTCCAACTATCGCATTGGGAAGGTGAGAATCATGGAATTCCAGGCTAATAGAACAAAGTGTTTCTGAATTCAGGGAATACTTGAGCAGAGGCCCAGTGTTGAGCTACAACCTTAGTACTAAACCTATAACTATGTGTGCATCGATCTATTTCCCCAACATAACATATATATATATACATTTGCATATGTACATGCCTGTATTTAGACTTGCATACACTCCTTTGGCCTCCTAGCTCTTTCCTTTATTTTCTTTTATTTGCCTCTTGTCCCATATAATGTTCAGCTTTCATTTGGGGTTTAGTAATTCCTCTGGAATACATTGCCCTTGATATTGCCCTACCAGGACTCCTGCACTATTCTTGCCATCAGTTTTGGATCACTTGTTGTTCCCTTGTCCCTGGGTTTGATAACACCTACTTCCTTTCCCCAACTCCACCTCTCCCATGTCCCCATGGAATGTTGGTCTCCTTGTTTTTTTCTTCAGGATTGTTTATCCTACCTATGCTACCTTGATGGACAATGCAGAGATAATAATATGCACAAAAAATATGACAGAGCAAAACAAAGCAACAAAATAAAATAAAATAATGAAAACCAATAACAAAAAACAAAAAGAAAAACACAAATCATTTAAGGTCTGGTTCTTTAGCTTTACAAGTGTTTTCTGGACAAGTCTGATGAGGTACCATACCCTGACCTACAGGTCACCATTGCTTAGCTCCCATTGCTTTTCTGTTACAGGCCCCTTTGCCTCAAGGTGGTGTGGTCAGATGGGGCACAGTTCTCCATTGTTGTCCCCCATAGTGCTATGGGTCAGTGAGGGACATCATGTCTCGTGGTGGGACCAGCCCTATGTTCTTTTCTGTGCACTGACTACTATGAGCAATAATATTGTCCTCAGGGTTTGGTAAACCGGGAAGTGTTCCACTCCCTTTCCCTCTCCCTTCGCTTGTTCCTGTGTGCTTTCATCAGGTGTGTAAACTCTCTCTGAGTTGTAGCTTCATCACTGTCCTCTGGAGTCAATTCTTCTGGGAGTTGTGGGGGCCTATTTTCTTTTATTTTAAAATAAGCTATCAGTATCAGTGTGAGATGCTATCTTATTATTTTAATTTGTGTTTCTCTTCTAGCATTAGTCTTATCATTTTTGTACTATTTTAAGTTTTATTGACGTATAATAAATATATCATACAGTTCACCTTCTAAGCATATTAAAATTAGTTGTAGAATCATCATTATAATCAATTTCATAGACTTTTCTTCTTTCTTATACTCATTTTATGAGTACCCCTTTTCCACCAGTTTTTCCCACCATTACCCAATGAAACCATTAATCCAGTTACTGTCTCTGTAAATTTACCTGCCATGGATTTCATGTAGAGCAAAACATTCAAAAAACAAAAGCAAAATAAAACTAACCAAATACACTAGTGATAGCAAAATAAAACATTGAAAAATCTCAGTAGATAGCCAGGCTGCTCACATCCCGGCTCAATGGTTGGAGGGGATTCGCCAGAGGCATACAAACATATGTTGTTGTATTTCTGAGTGACATTGAGCCAGTTCCAAGTCATAGCAGCCCAACATGACATCAACACAGTACCCTAGGACTTTGGGGCTGTAGTTTAAAATTTTAAAGCAATTTTATTGGCATATAATTCACCACTTATATAATTCAATCATTTTAAGAAGAGTTGTACAATTACTACCATATTTGATTTTAGAACATTTTCTCATTGTTATTAGCTTAAAATCCAATTACTCTCACTATAGATTTACTTTTCTTGGATTTCATATTCGGAAAAATATTTTTACATAACTAATAAGAAAAACAATGTAAGACAGAAAAAAAACTTGAATAGAAAAGAAAATTGAAACTGTTAAAAAACAAGAAAGAATCTGTACTAGATAAAAAGGAAATGATAAAGTGTTTAACCAAACTGCATCTATAATTATTTACTTTCCAATGCATTCTGCATGACAGCAAAACTATTCACATCCCTATTGGCCAGGTGGGATCTGCCAGAGGCTTAATCCACATATATTTCCCTCCTTTTTTTTTAATAACTAAAGCAGCTTTTAAATGGATCAAAAATGAGACAAAATAATAAAATATGACATTTTAACCTAACTACATCTGCCATGATTGACATAACAATTATTTTCTGTCTAAAACCAAGCTATTTTTCCAAACAACTATGGTCAGTGAGATTTTATTAAAACTAATATGTATGACCCTGAGAATTAATTGTCTATTAATGCCTTCTGCCCAATTTTTGTCTAGATTATTTGTATTTTTTATTAAGGTGTTTCAACTTTCTATAATTTACTCAACTATGATAAGAACTCTGGAAGATAGCTACTTGACCAACTAACAGAAAAAGATCCATACTTGTACTTATTACAAAGAAATGTGACCCAAATAGAATGCCCAAATCATGGGACAATACCATTAATATAACATGCATGTAAGATTCTGCTGAAGATTATTCAAAAGCAGTTGCAGCAGCATATTGACAGGGAGCTGCCTGAAGATCAGGCTGGATTCAGAAGAGGCATTGAACAACGGATATCATTGCTGCAATCAGATGGATATTGGCTGAGAGCAGAGAAAACCATTAAGATGCTCACTTGTGTTTTATTGACAATGCAAAGCTATTCAACCATGTGAGCCATAACAAACTCTGATAGCTTTGAGTAGAATGGGGATCCCGAAATACATTGTGTGTGTGCGTGCATGCGTGCACAGACAAAGCCAAAGCATACTGCATGATTTAAAATCAGGAAAGGTGTGTGTTGGGGTTGCATCCTTTGATATTTAGTCATTCTGTCTGCTGAGCAGATAATCAAAGAAGCTGAACTCGATGTGTGTTAATCCAGGTTGACTCAAGAAACAAATCCAGGGAGACACATACACATATATACAAGAACTTTATATCAAAGAAAAATTGCCTATTGAGAAAATATCCCAGCCTAGTCTCGATCAAGTCCATAAATGTGATCTTACCCCACATTTCTGATCCTAGTTCATAAATTCCTGTTTGGACTCACAGGGGCCATGCAATCATGCTGAACGCAAGAAGATCACAGGCTAGTGGGTGGAGTGTCCTGTGGATCCAATGGTGGTGGGCTCCGGTTGCCAGCAGCATGGCTTCATGTGGCATGTTTACAGTGAAGTGAAACATAGAATGTGTCCTGATACCAGAGAGGAAGAGAGAAAAACCCCCAAATTCTCATGAGTGGCCACTTCCACTAGGAGGCATCAATCAGACTATCCTGACTGACAACCTAGACTTCACCCCTATAATCTATTTATGAAGTTGACATGAAATGATGTAACTATCACACTATGAATAATAATATACCCTCAGGGTTTGAAAAAGGCGTAATAACAGCCCATGATATGCAGATTATACAACATGGCTTGATGAAAATGAGGAGACCTTGAAGCACTTGCTGATGACGATTAGGGATTTCATCCTTCAGTGTGGATTATAGCTCAAGGTAAAGTGGAAACCCAAATCCCCACAATGGAGCCAGTGGATAACATCTTTATAAACAGAAGTGCAGGCAAGGTTGAAGCTGTCACAGATTTTGTCTTGCTGTCAAGGATTTTGTCTTTCATGGATCTACAATGAATGCGCATGGAAGAAGCAGTCAAGAGATCAAATGAGTCAATTCATGGGGTAAATATGCTGCACCACACCTCTTTTAATGGTTGAAAAGCGAGAATGTTACTGGAAGGACTAAGGAATACCTTATCCAAGCCATGATATTTCCCATTGCCTCATATGTACGTGAAAGTTGGGCACTGAATAAAGAAGACTGAAGATGAATTGCTCCCTTTGAGCATGGTGCTGGTCAATAATATTGAAAGTCCCATAGCCTGTCAAAAGAATGAACAATTGTCTTGGAAGAAATATCACCAGACTATTCCTGAAAGGCAAAGATAGTAAGAGAGACCAGTTCTTGGGGAAAGAGCTCATGTTGGTCAAACCAGCAGAACAGTCAAAAGACAATGAATTTGTACATTGTTTGCCCCAGTGGCCTTAAACATAAGAACAGTTTTGAGGGTTGAGCAGTACAGGAATGCGTTTCACTCTGTTTTGTGTGGGGCCACTATGAGTTGAAACAGATTCAGTGGTACCTAACAACAACTTATTTATTTACAAATCACTGTTTCTTCACAGGGGAAAGAACTGTTGATGAGTCCCATAGATATTTTAGTGGAGGAAGCCACACTGGGCAATTATATTGTCTTAAATAAGTAGTTATCAGCTCTAAGGCCTACAATAATTACCAATTTATTGATTTATCCTTTCTTTTTCCACTTACAACTTATGTCATGATGGCTTTTCAACTTTGACAAATTTTCAAGGGTAATCAAAGATATGGAAGCACATGAAGAACAAATTAAATCTAGAAACAATTGGTTGATCCCTTAAGTTAATAATGTGTGAAGGGGCAAAGATGGCCCAGAAGATAATTCCTGGATTGTATGGTATATGGATCACAGTGAATCTCTGGAAGTCCTTTGCTACAGAAGGACAAACACAGCCTGACCCACTGTACGGTGCCATCATCTCCTATGCATCCCAGGAGTGATGCATACTTGGTCCTTAATTCAAGTCCTAAGATGACTAGATACTCATATATCTCCCAGAAATGATATCAATAGGAAAAATAATTCACCATCTTCTGGCTGAAATCCTTTGGATAAAGCTATACACTGTGCTAAAAAGATTTAGTCTTGTTGACGTCTATCTCTTGGACAGCAGGAATCATGGACACTTCTAACCAAGATCTATTTTAAGATGAGTGTGGACTTTTTCTATGTTTATCTCAATGGTGCTTCAGAAACCCCAGTTCTATTTGCTTCACCAGAGCAACTCTTCAGTGTACTATTAAGTCATTTATCTAAAATATTTAAACTTTCCTTGTTTGTGTGGTATTTTCTCCTTGTGAAACATCTGGTATGTAGCTGGAAATTTGGGACCCTTAGGATTTTACTTGAGCCCCACTCCCCACTTTGGGGGGAAAACCAAATTATAACAATGTGTGATTTCTGGAAATAATTCTACTTTACAGTAGGAGTTTTGTACCTATTTTATACTACAATTTCAAATTCTCTTTCGATACTCCACGGTACAGTGATGAATAGTACCAGCTGTGGAATTGTAATTTTTGAGTCATTCTGTAAATGACAATGCAAATGATCTGAAGCTTGAGTGCTAATGGTGGTAGAAGAATTTTGGCAACTGTGTGTACCTGTGGGCTATGTGTGTATTCAAGTTGGAAGGAATTCAAGTTTCCTCTTTGTAACACCCAAAATTCTATGCAGGGAAGTTCAGCTATGGCTCCAAATGTCACCCTCAAAATCAGAGATGGAACCTACTCTTTTTCTACACAGAAAATCCTATCTTTTCTTGCACACTTGGTGCCTTCTTTATCATTCTCAGGACAAACATGGAACTTAATTCAACAAAGTTATGGGGTTCAAGGCGCTTCTCTGTTTCAAAGATGTTCAGAAGAGTTGTTATGATTATCTTTCAGGGCAGGTCCATATGAGGCACGTCCCTTAGTCAGGGTGCAAACCCCCTCACATATCTGAAAATTTGAAACAAGTAGGTGGAGTCTAAGTAGTGGTGTCAAAAAGTTGTGCAAGTTCACATTCTAGACTGTTATCTGTATGTACCCAACTGTCAGCAGGATGGCTGGACTTGGCTTCTTTGTATTTAGTTTGGCTCCCCATGTTGGCCCATGCAGTGTTTTGCATTTGAATGGTTTGAACACATAAAAACTGGGGCAGCAGGGTTTCACACAAATGGTTTAGTTTTCCAGATTCTATTAAAACACACCTGGGTAACACTGGGCATTTTCCTCCATCTCTGAAAACTTGCTGGGGAAGAGCAGAGCGAGGTGCTTTTGAGTTGACCTTGACCCACAGGGGTTACAGAGTAGAATTGTGTTCTTCAAGTTTCCAGGCTATGCTAATGCTATCTTTCAGAAGTAGATTGCCAATGCTTCCCTCTGAAGGGCATCTGAGTGGTTCCAAACAGCTAAGTTTTTGGTTAGTCATCAGTGCTTGATGATTGTGCCACCCAATGTCCCTGGAGAAGAGTTTTCCTGCTTTTTATCCCAAATTCTCTTCTCCTCCCCAATTTTACTCCAAACTGAAAAGTAATGCCAGCTTTCAGATATATCTCACCTCAATTTAATTTATTTATCTTCTCTCCATGGATTCTATGCATTTGAGTTTGTTGTGTATAACTGAACCCTTTGTTCCTTCTTAGGGAGCATAAAGCAGAAAAGATCTTTCTGAGGGAATAAATAGGTGGTATTTTTCTTCTTTTTCTAGATATGTTCAGGTGTGACTTGATTAAATATCAGAGTTTTGATACACCTTCCCCCCCATGATGAGATTTGTGCTCTTTAAACTTTTTAAGAAACTGTGAATTTACTCCAGGAAAGAGGATGGAGGAAGGATGAGGTAGAATAATATTTGGAAGAGTTTGACACTGGAAACCCTTTAATCTCTAACTCTTTGGGACTAAAATGGTGTTCATTCTTCTAAAAGAATTATTTCCAGAATTGGCATCAGAATGGCAGGGCTCTCTGTGATGGTCCAGACTCACTGGAAAATGTGGTTTGGGGATAAGAGGGATTAAAGGAAACGAGAAGTCTGTGTTTTCTGGATAGAACAAATAAAACCCATGGATTAAAGCATTTATTACCCAAGGCAAACTATCTTCCTGGGATACAGAATTGGTGGATATCATATATAAATTCAGAGTAGGAAGGAAGGTGTAAGGCACATGTTTCTTCTACTTATTTTGTCAACAGTAGGTGCAATGGTATAGAAAAATGTGGGGTGTATAATAGTGCTGAATTAAGCCCCAGACCAACTGAGTCAGAAATATGGTTTCAGGGCCCAGTTAAAAAGGGAAAAAAGTGTTGGAACAATAAGAAATACCCCTATAAACCACTGGTCACCAAGAAGGTGGCCTGAGAGGGGAAGAGGTAAAATAAGCAAGTAGACATAAACATTTGAAACCAGGGTGGTATAGTGTGAAAAAGTAGCTTTAGTTTATAGATTGCTTTCATCAGCTTCCTGGGGAACAATGATTAAAATGAATTGCAAGAGGGACAAATTAAGGGGAAGAAACTTGAGTTTTGAATTCTAATAACTGGAAGAGCATGTTTGGTTTATTGCTGGGTGCGATTACATCAGTTATGATGGAATTGTAGATCTAGTCACAGGAAGGTTAACTGAAGAAAGGTAGCCAGTCTATTGGACTGGACAAAATTTTCAGTTAGATTTATTTATCCTGAGAAGTGCAACTGCTCTTCTCCCTCCTGGCACACTCCAAAGGAACCTCTAATGTGTTGTTCCTGGAAGCCATGATAGAATGACTTTTTAGTGATCAGTCTATTCAGCCAGTGGGACTGCCTCTTCCATAGGTCATGGCAGATAGGATATTCAAAGGAGTCCCCTCCTCAGAGGACTATCATAGAGCTTTTTCACTGGCAAACAAAGCAGCAATCCAAAAAGTGGTGTTGGTACAGCTTCCCTACATGGCTTTTACATATGCAAGAAATACAAGGCCAATTTATTGGAGAACTGGAAGGGATAATTGTGGAAAAAAAGCATATCTCAGTAGGATAGAGAATTTTAGATGACTAGGATGAATATAGTGGACATGGATGAAGTAGATACAAATGTTTCAGAGGTTATGTGGACCAATAGGAGCTAATATTTGTCTCGCAATGTAAGAGACCCTGACAAATCTATTGTGTTAGTCCGGGTAGATTAGAGGAACAAATTTAAGGACATGTATATAGATATAAGGAAAGGGTTTATATACAAAAGGAGTGGGACTTGGAGAAAGCATCCCAGCCCAGTCCAGTCCAGTCCAAAGTCATAAGTCTGATATTAACCCATATGCCCCAAATCAGTCTATAAAGTCTTCTTCCAACTCATGAAGTCACAGATCAGTGGGTACAGTGATGCTGGCAGGGCACCTTGCCTCCAGGACTCAGGGTCCATCAACAGCAGAAGCAACTCATCGCTGGCAGCGGTCTCCATCTGGCTGCCCCAACTTCAGAGGTTTGACTCCATCAGGGCAAAGCTGTGTGGACTCTTCGCTGGCTCCTCCAGCTTCTTGAATGCTGCCAGCTTGTCTTGCCGGTGATTTATCGTCTCTGAAACTAACTCCCAACAACTGGGGAAGGTAGCTTCTCATCTTCACGAGGGAAATATTGTGAAATTCCCCAGGAGTGTCAGGTGAAAGCCATGCCCACACACAGGCCTCATTGGCTACTCAACGGCTATCTCCAGATTAACAGGCTAGACTCCACCCCTACATTTCAATCATGAAATTAACATAAGCCCATGACGGCCACATCTATTTAACACACTTGCTCACTCATTTGCTCACGAACTCCCTGCATTTGCATGGATGCTGATACTGAGGGCCCCTACAGGACAGGATAAAACTGCCCATCAGTTTCTAAGTCTATACCTGAAGGAGGAGACACTCTCCTTTTCTCGCCTCAGCCAGGGGGTATTTCACAGAATTCCCATTGTAGACACTATCTAGCAGAAGTTCCGCTCATTGATGAAGACATTGATTGACGAGGGGACCAAGGTCTTCTCGACCTGTCCCTAGCAGGGAATCTAGGGCCAAATACAACTATGTGAGTAAGGTGGCCCAGGCTGGAGAAGAGAACTTCTTGGGCTTCTAGACCCAGGGGCACAATTTACTATAATCCCCACTCCTGTCAAGCAAATACTGCAGGGGCCCCAGGTTAGATTTGGCAGTGAATGTGGAGACAAACAGTGGATGGGACTAATGTTTGAGAGAGAATTGTAAGATTTAAACAGATCTTGTATGGAATAGTTGCCTCTTTCATACCTAAGTGGAACACTAAATATATCAGTGGTACGGATACTATCCTTTTAGAATTCTATGATAATTTTGTTGTTTTCTTCCAGTGGCACAATTCAAAGGCCTTGGTTCTTCTTCATTTGTAAACATTCAATGTCTGACTTTAACATGCATTGGAGGCAATTGAAAATACCATGACTGGGGCCAAGAACCCTTAGTTCTCAAAAGAACATCCTAGCTCTTCAGCAAAGAGGTCTTGTGCAGTATATTTATCTAAAGCCACGTGTCTTATGTTCCCTTAATTGCTGCTTCCATGAGAATTGATTGTAGATTCAAGCAAGAAACATCCTTGAAAAATTTTCTTTCATTAATATGATGCTTCGTATTGGTCAAATTATGAGGCCTTTAGTCTTCTTGACAATGGATCATAACCAATATTGAAGGCTATGATCCTTGATTTTCATCAGGAAGTATTTTAATTTGTGATCACTTCCAGCAAGTGAGATTGTGTCACATGCATATTGCAGGTTATAAAGTTTCTTCCAATTCTAATGCAGCATTCTTTTTAATAAACTTCAGATTCTCTGGTTACTTACTCAGCATATAGATTGAATAAGTATGGTACCAGTGTACAACCATGAAGCACACCTTCCTAATTTTAAACCATGTTAAACCATGTTGTATTTTCTTGTTCTGTTTGCACGACTGTCTCTTTAGTCATGTACAATTTCCATAGAAGCACAAGTGTTCTAAATTGCCCATTTTCCCAGGTTATCTACAGCTTATTATGATCTATGTTGTTTAATTCCTTTGAATAGCCAATAAAGATCTTCCTGATAGCCTCTGCTTTGAGTCAAGATACACTTGATATCAGCAATGGTATCACTTGTTTCACATCCTCTTCCACATCAGGCCTGAACCTCTGGCAGCTCCCTGTCAGTGTACCGTGCAATCCTTTGATACATCATTGATATCATTCTACAGTTTAAGCATTCTTTTAGGTCACCTTTCTGTGGAATGGGCACAAATAGACATCCCTTCTATTCAGTTAGTCAACTAATTGTCTTCCAAAATTTCTGGCATAGACTAGTGCAGTGGATTTCAACCTGTGGGTTGTGACCCCTTTGGGGGCTGAATGACCCTTTCACAGGGGTCGCTCAAGTCTTAACAGGAGCAAAATTATAGTTATGAAGTAGAGATGAAAATAATTTTATGGTGGGGGGGTCACCACATGAGGAACTGCATGAAAGGGACGCAGCATTAGGAAGGTTGAGAACTGCTGGACTAGTGAGTGCTTTTCAGGCTTCATGAACTTCTTGAAACTTATCAATTGATATTCCATCAATTCCTGGAGCCTTGGTATTTTGGCCGGCGTTTTCCGTGCAGCTTGGACTTCTCGTTCTGTCGTTCATTTGATGCCAACTCTTAGTGATGCCATGGACAGGGTAGAATTGTCACTCTGAGTTTCCAAGAGGAGTCAGTGCTTTTGAACATCTGATATTGCATACAAGGCGCAATATATAGCCCTTACCCCAGCAGGGCTCCCCTTTACTAAAGATGGGACTTAAGACACCATTCTTTGTTTCCTTGTTTGTTTTTTCAATTTCTCTTGTTAGGTGCCATCATCTCAATTCTGATTCGTTTGGGTTATGTTTCCTTGTAATGGATATAGATATGAATCTTTTCCAGTCAGTTGACCAACTGGTTATCTTCCAAATATTCTGGTATCGACTAACGGTCATTGTACAGCAGCACTTCCATGTGTTTTCCATAAGTACCAATCTGCATAAGCAGCTATAGAAGATATCTTCCCAAAGAAGTGCTCCCATGATTCACCAGCTTATTAAAAATTTTCAATTGGTATTCTATCAATTCCTGCACTTTTTTTCTGAAATTTAAATGAAATCTTGGATCCAGATGCTTAATCTGATGACTGATTTTCATCTGATGTCTTTATACTTCATTTTCTGTATATTGCTGTTTTATACTCTTTCATCAGGTGATCAATAATCACAATTCAGAAGTTAAATGCCCAACATAGCTGGGATTTTTCTTAAGAGTATTACAGACCTAAGGCCAAGATGCTGAATTATCTTTCAAGCTTACTCAGGTTAATGTTAGAATCCAATTGCTTCTGTTTTGTGGGGGCATTTCTGGGAGGACTTGTGGATCTGGGAGAAAGACATAGAAAGTGTGGGATGCTACTGATCTCCTGGTGCGTTCTTGAAGCCACTGGGTATTCACATCCTTAGGTAGCTGCAACTCTTGCTTCCAAGTCTCCTGGAATATTCCCGTCTTGAGTCAGGTCGAAGCTGCTGGGTATCCCATGTTTCCATGACTCCTGAAAAAACTCTGGTCTGGAGGTAAATAAGACCCCAGGCCAGCTCATCTGATTACCTTCTGCTTTATCCTCTGAAATACAACCTGTCAGAATGTTTCTAACTTCCCCAAGATCCTGTAATGTAATTGGGTAATAAAATTCTATAATATGATTGGATGATACTGTCCTATAATACAATTGGGTAATTGGTCTTGTAATGGATTGGACAAAATAGTCTTGTAAGACAATTGGCTCAGCCAGCTGCAGCTCATTTGCATAACTCAGCCAGAAAAAACCTTAATTACAAAGCACACAGAGTGCGCCTATTTTTTTTCATGCTGCAAACCCATGACCTTATAAGGATGTGTTTGGAAACAAGGAAGCATGTTTTAAGTCTGCCTACTTGACATCATTAATGATACATGTAGTACTCCTTTTTCCAAGAGTTCAGAGTAGGTTAAGGCCATTTATATAATCCCCACACCATACAGTCACAATTAATTATATGTGCAAAATTCCTTCTTTTCATAATGTTAACACAACTTTGGGAGTAAAGGTCTTGGACATTACTTATATTAGAATTCTGCCTATTACAATGCTCAGTGACAATTGATTTACTGGGAATTGCACATCCATAATATTCTAATTCTCTAATTTTTGTTTCTCTATTGGTTGTTTTTATGTTGGTTACTTTAAAAGAGACATTTTCTCTCAATTACTGATTGCTCTTACTAATTGTATAACTAATAGAGAAATGGTTAATAAATGCTTAATTCATTCTTTTTACTTAATCATTATTTTTTCTTTCCACATGTTTGAAAAGAACAGATTGGCACTAAATATCCCAAGTCCAATTCAGTTTTATTTTCCCTCTTTTTTATTTTTTAGCCACCCAGATCAATATTTAGATCTGAACAATAAGGAATCTGGAGGGTTTAATTTTTTTCATGTTATATAGAGAAATTTTTATTTCATTAATTAATTTTACCTGTTACACCAACCCTCCATATTTTGCCCATCCTCCCCTTCCCCTTTTCCCACCCTTGTTCCTGGCTTCCTTGTAATCACCAATCATTTTACAATAATAAAGTGAATCCTTACAGGTATCTGAAGGTGACCACATAGTTTTATTGAAAGTAAATGTTATTACAAACTAGTTTATCAAAAGGTATTTGCTATGTTTCCATCAATTCCAGCTTTTATCCTGTTTGACATTCAAGCTTTTCCCTCTTTGGCTTGATAGGAGGCTCTTCAAATTGTCTCAAAAAGCACTTTTGACCTAGCCTGGTTTAACAGTAGCCTGCTGCTTAACAAAATATTTTACAGACTACTCATCAAAAGCATTGACGCTTTTATGACCTCCTGATAAACTCTTGCTGTAGGTGCTAGTGAATCTATGCGACCATAGCCACCCTATGCACGGCAGAACTAAACACTGCCCGGTGAGGAATCGCCCTCACAATTGTTATGTCTGAGCTCATTTTTGCACCTAATCATTCCATTCCTCTCATCCAGGGCAGTCTTTTCCCCCGACTTCCTGGATTGCCAGGCACCATGTCCTTTTCCTAGGTCTAGTCTCTGCTGATAATATGCGCAGATGATATAGCAATGTGAAGTCTCACCACTTGCACTTTTTTAAAAATAATTTTATTGGGGGCTCCTACAGCTAATACAACATTCAGTACATCACTTGTATCAAGCACATTTGCACACATGTTTCCACATACATTTCCAAACATTTTCCACTTGAGCACTTGGTACAGCTCCTCTTTAAAAAAAAATTCCCTTTCCCCTCCCCCCCCCTTTTTTAATGAATCATTTTATTGGGGGCCCTTACAACTCCCATCACAATCCCTAACAACATCAGCTGTATGCAGGCCACTTTTACACACCCATTGCCATAATCACTCTCCAAACATTCTCCCTCCCTCCAGGCCCCCATTATCAGCTCCCTATATTACCTTTCCTCCCCCCCCTTCCCCTTGAACCCTTAGTAATTTACAAATTATTTTTTCATCCTGTACACTGTACAATGTGTCCCAACACTCACTTCCCTGTTGTACGTGTCCCGGAGAGGAGGTTACGTGTAGATCCCTGAAGTTGGTTCTCCCTTTCTATTCCTCCATCCCTCCACCCTCCTGGTATTACTCCTCCTATTACTAGTCTTGATGGGTCATCTATCCTAAGTTTCCCATATTTCCAACTTCACTGTACATCTCCTGGTCTAGCTGGATTACCATTTGCACTTTCAAGGAACATTCTGGCTCTTCTTCTAAGAAAGACTTGTTTGTTCAGTTACCAGTTCATGGTGCTTTCAGTGTTCTTCAGCAGCCCTCTAATTCAAATGCGTTGATTGGTCTTCAGTCTTTCTCATTCTTTGTACAACTTCCACGTGCATTTGAGGAAACGAAAATACTGTGACTTGCATTAGCTGCATCTTAGTCTTCAAAGGAACACCCTCACTCTTCAACACATTAGAGGGGTCTTGTGCAGCATAGTTGGTCAATACACCACATGATTTAATTTTTTAGCACCTACTTTCATGAGCATTGATTGTGGAACCAAGTAAAGTCTTGAAAATAATGATATTTTTAATTGTGATGATTTGGGTCTTCTCTGTGTTAAGGTGTCATCCACATGGAAGGCTGTATTACTTGATCTTCATTAGCAAGTCTTTCAAGGACTCCTGGATTTCAGGGAAGCAAGATTGTATCATCTAAGTCATATCCTAAGTCGTTACCAAACCTTCCTCCAATCATGATGCTACATTATCCGTCATATAATCTAGTTTCTCAGCTGACTTACTCAGCCCACAGATTGAAGAAGTATGATGCAAAAATACAAACCTGGTGCATATCTTTCCCTGGTTTTAAACCCTGCAGCATGCCTCGGTTTGGTTCAAAGGATGGTTTCTTGGTTCATCTACAGATACTACATTTGCACGGCGAAGGGTTATGGAATTCCCCTTCTCTTTGTCTGTCGTTTGCTATGATGTTGACATTCAGGTACCTTTGTATAATCAATAAAACCAAGTAAATCTATTTCTGGTATCCTCTTCTTTCAGCCATAATCCATACAGTGTCTGAAATGATATCCTTCATACCACATATTTTTCTGATCCAGCTTGTGTTTCTGGTTTTATACTCTTGGTGTACTGCTACCATTGCTGTTAAAATATCTTAAATA
>PVJH01038121.1:0-17381 GCA_004026705.1 Nesogale talazaci | reverse complement strand
TTCATCCCACCATTCATAAGTTTCTCTAATATCAAGGCCTTCACTTCTAAGTGATCACAAACCATCAGATTAGATTATTAGAATATTTTGACATAGAAGATGATTAGAAGTTCATTGATATTTTTTTGAAAATAGGAAATTTCTAACAACACATATACATTTTGAACAGCACTTTGAAATATCGTTAATCTAGTTATAAACATTTGACTTATAAGAGCACATTTATGCTTTCTACTCACTGAACTTGAGATTTAAATTTCATTTAGCAACTCTTTTTAATGAAAACTAAAGCACTTGGATGAGATACTTTTTAAAATTCCTTCTTCTGTTTTTCTCTCTGAAATCATTTTATTGGGGGCTCATACAACTCTTATCACAATCTATACATCCATCCATTGTGTCAAGCACATTTGTACATTTGTTGCCCTCATCCTCAAATTATTTTTTTTCTACTTGAGCCCTTGTTATCAGCTCCTCATTTCCCCTCTTCCTCATCTCCCTTTTTCTAGAGAAAAACGCAAACTCATTACCATTGCATTAATTTCTACTTTTAATATTCTATTACTCTTCTTAGATGACATCAATTATGAATACTGATGGAGGAGACAGTCTTGGAAGAATGGAATAGTTTAATTTTACTTGTTAATATTACACAGTATGCTCGATCTCTCTCTTTTTTTTGTTGTTGTTTTTTTGTTTTGTTTTGTTTTTTGTTGGGCATCACTGCTGTCTGGTGGTGGGAGGCCCAGCCCCACTGCTGGAATTGAACCTCCGTCCCAGTGGGCCGCAGTCCCGCGCACAATCACTACGCCACCGGGGCTCAGCCCCTATCTCTCTCTTTTTATTGTGACATGGTTAAAGATAGTTTAAAATAACACAAACCAAACAGGTTGCTGTGAAGTTGATTCTAAAGGACAGAGGAAAATCGTCACATAGGATCCCCAAGTCTTTACAAAAGCAGCCTGCTTATCTTTCTCCCATGGAGCGGTTTATGGGTTTGAGCTTTTAGTTAGCAGCCAAGCAGTCTAACCACTGCACTACTATGGCTTCTTACCGATAACTGAGAGCATATTGACTTGTTCTAAGTAAATCTCAGAAGTCTCAGCTAAGTGCCAACCACACATTCATTTCTGAGAATTAAAAATTTAGAGAACCACTTCTTAAAAATCAATTATTACTGCAAGATATCTGAGCAATGTATTCCCTCTGGAAGGGGGAAGTATATGAAACAGTCCGTTTCATATATATGAAAAACATTTTTTTTAATTTCCTCATACTTTGGGTGCCATATATATATTAGGCATCACTGCCCTCAGGTGGTGGGAGTAGGAGGCCCAGCCCCACTGCTGGAATTGAACCTCTGTCCCAGTGGGCCGCAGTCCCACGCACAACCACTACGTCACCGGGGCTCAGCCGGGTGCCATACTTTTAAAGAATACTGTAATCATATTGGAAAATAACTTACATCTAGAGATGCAAGAAAGTCAGGTGTCCTACTTGTAGCAAGATGGAATTTTGGAACTGCTTTGAGCTGCTCCAAACGTTGAGTATGCCCACTTGTCTTTTTGTTGTTACTGTGACTATATAGCATATATTCAGTTTGTGGTGTGACATAAATATACTGGTTGAAAATGGAAATTAGATCCTTCCCTGTTTGGAAAAAATACTTCCTTAATGTTCAGCCCAAAGCCTTATCAAACTATGGCCACAAGACTCCTGATTGGTTCCTCAAAGTAAGATGATTTGTAATTATTAATAATAGAGTAAGGAAACTTTATGGAACTCAGGAAAGTTCACTGAATGCCAGAGTTTTTCTTGAAGGCTTAATTCTGTTGTCTTATAATTAGTTTGCTCCTGTGCCCAAGGATCTCATCATAGATACACTTGACAAATAAGAAATACAATTGGAGGATATTAGTTCAAAGTTCTTGTATAGCATGGGAGTGAGCAAGCAAGTTACCCTGTCTTATCATGGCACTTCCATTATCAAGTCACTCTTTTTGTTGGTTATAAGCAAGGAATATATTTATTTTGGAAGTGTACTATAAAATAGAAAGACTGATAGCATATTGCTTTGGAGCAGAGCCTTTCTGAGAGTCTAGAAATTAGGGAGATTTGTGTCGCCAGGTTCAAAATATTTGATATCTTCACTTGAAGAAATTCATCTTCAAATCCTTGCAGGAGCCTTCTTTCTTAAGAGGTGGTATGCCCATATACTCACAACGTAACTAACTCAATGGCAATGAGTTGATATTGACTTACAGTCATTCTATAGGACAGAGAAGGAAATCTTTATGGGAGCAGAAAGCCTACTTTTCCTCCTGCCGAGGGCTGGCAATTTTAAATGGTTGACTTTGTTGTTAGCAGTCCACTTTGCCACCAGGGATCAGCATACCTTTAAAGAGAAATGCGTGAATTGTAGCACGTCTTGAATTTGCCAAGGGAGAACTTGAATAAAATAAAGCAATCAAGACATTCTTATTGAGAGTTTATAAGGTTTTCTACACTGTGAAAGATACATAGAAGTATAAGACATACCTCCTGCTTTTCAGGTTATTTATCATTAAGAGATATTACTGAAGTATTTGGATGGATTAAAGAGCAATCATACATGTCGATAGGTATTTCAGCATTCAGAGATATGCCATTGACAGCAGAAGATAAAAGTTATTGTGTTCAGGATGGACAGTGCTTCATAGATAAAATGGGTGTCATACATGAAATTGAGAAAGGGGAATAGAAAAGGAGCAGCTATGTGTATTTGAGAGAATTACACAAAGTTGTAAACCAATTTCTGTTCAAGCAAAAGAAAAGAGCAACAAAGACTGAATACCTCTGTGCCAAGCCTCATACTAGGTTCTGGAGATTATAAAATATTTGAAAACTCTTCCATATTTTGTGATTAAAATATTTTCATGTATCCTAAAAATGTGAATCTCTTGCAAGGGAACAAATCCTTTTAAAAAGTTTCGATGACAGGAATCTCTTTTCATTGGTGATGTAGGAAGGGGGTGGCTTTTGTTTTCAAAACAAGGACAATTGAATTAATAAAATAATTGGGGAAGGAATCATTGGGAAGTTTAACTAACGTGCACACTCACTTTCCTCCTCCTCACTGATTTTCTTTACAGATGCTTGTTTATATTTGATGTCTAAAGGGCCATGTTGTATAGAATATAACCTGCCATCAAGACATTACCTGATGATAATAAGTTGTTGCATATAGCAATAACATTGTACCTGTTAGCCCTTATACAAATTGCCTTATGTACATTATATAATACAATCAGAATCTTTTTATAATTAATATCAGTTTCCCCAATTAAAATGAGTAAATTGAAGCTTGGGTTAAGAAACATGTTTAAGGCCACATATTTAGTCGCTGACAGAGATGTGATCCACCCAAGATGTCTGTTTCTAAATCCTTGTGTTAGCCTGCTTTTTAAAAGGAGATCTATTTAGAATGTCCCAGAGAAAGAATGTTCAGTGGTGTGATGAAGACATTAGCGTTAATATTTGTAGACAGGGCACTACCCAGTAGTCCACAAAATCCATATTCCAGCAATTGTTAAGGTTGGCAGCGACCTCGGTACTACAGAGTGAGGAATGAAATCAGTGCAGGGCCAAATACAGAGGCGACCGTTGCTTTAGTATAATGTTTTGGGAAGAGTGGCTGGTTGTGTTGACTTTATGTTTGTATTATTCAATTATTGAGGGGAGAGGGGTAGATATGGGGTGAAGCTAATGGTCCTACATATCAAAATAGACAGGCATCCTTCCTGGAGGTTGATGAAATTGCTGAAGGATGATTTTTTTTTCCTCCCTAGATAGGACATTTGGGGACTTCCATTAAAAGCATCACCAGAGCTTGATCACTTTAAATTCTTACATGAGTGCTTGTGATCTTTTAGGGGCATAAGTCCATGCAACATCGCTACCCACTGATCAGATTTCTGAGCTGTGGGTGGAAGCGACAGCAGCTTTAAGGGTCTGGAAGGAGATGAGGGGAGAATAGGTCACTCTTCCTGACAAGTTGATTCCACTTATAAGCCATTTATTTTCAGAAATAAGTAATGGGTGAGGACACAGGCCAGGCTTACAATTTGTGCACTTGGTTGCTGAAGGCTCTCTGAGACCAAGTTACTCTAGAAAACAGAGCAGAGTTACTGTAGGGATGTTTGGGGAGGACTCAAGCAGGAGCAGCCAGAGACCTTAGAAAGGAGACAGGAATAGAATGTGATGGAAATTGCTTCCCACTCTGCATCCTTGAGGGAACAAAGAGGACAAATTAGAAACAGCAGCGCCGAGAAGTCAAATATGAAGTCAGGATCTTCTCTGAAATAAAATGATTGGGTTATGGTGTTTTTTCAGGGAGGTACTTAATAGGTGGAAGGGATTTGCTTGTCCAGGCCTCTGACATCTGGGTCTAGGGATCATAACCTTGTCCCCTTCAATCAGTCCTCCAAGGTGGAAAGCATGCCAGATGTCAGGTCTCATTCTGGCTTTGTTCCAGTCCACAGATAGGAAACGACTCACCGAGGAAATCTAGGAGTTAGAAGATGCCCAGAGATGCGAAAGAGAAAAAGCTTTTGCGTGTGAGGTTGTGGGTTTTAAGTCCTGTGGCAGAAATGAGAGGGCCTGGGAGGAGTGGGAATGCGCAGCCCAGAGAAGCCAGGGCAATCGCACAGCACAGAAGTGCTTCCTCTGGCCTCTCTGCCTTCTGGAAGAGGATTAAAACTGGCTGTCTATGAGACACTCCTGAAGCAATGCGAGGGAATCTTGGGGGAAGAGAAGCATAGTGGCCAACAGGAGCCTTACATTTATAGGAGATGGGCTGCAGCCATTGAAATCATTGGCTAGATCCCAGCCTCCCACATTTTGCTTAATAACAGCAAACCTTCACTGCAGATCATTAATGGAGCCTGAATTCCAGCCTGGCTAGAGTAATGCTCGATGTCGTGGCTTTGCAGGCTTTGAAGACGTTGCCTGCGAGTAAAGTAAAACCACTTTTGAAAGAACAGCAGAAACACTTGTGGGGGCGGGGGGCGGTGATAAGTGGGGAGGATTTGAAGTAAGGTTTGGAAAAGCATGAGGAGAGCAATTCTAAAATTTTACCAGATTTTGCCCACTGTGATAAACATGCATCAAACAAGAGGTTTGCCAGCAGCTTCAGGGGCCAATCTTTCAAAGAATTTGAAACATAGAAATAGTGGTTATTTGCCAACAGTGTTTTTTTCACACCCTGAAAGTAAGGGCCAGTTGGCTGGGGGCGGAATTGAGTGTTGGAACCCAGGATGCTAGTTTTAGTCTTGTTCTTGGAAAACTGCCCTCCCTTCTCCCCTCAACACCCCACCCCCACCCCTCACCCCTGAACTTGCCACCCTCCTTCGGCGATCTCAAGAATTTCACACTTCCTGCTAGTGCTTAAGGGTGGTTCAGGTCAGATGTAGGCTCCTGTAGAGAAATAAATTGCGATCCCCATCACTTGTACCCCTGGCGGGGTGGGGTGGGGTGGGGAGGCAATATACGTGTATTTCCTTTGAATGCGGAGGCGCCGCCCAGGTGCCCATATTTAGCTAAGGCCCCACAGTTTATTTTCTTAAATTACGCTTGGAAATCTTTTTGGGGGGGAGCGGATAGCGCGAGTCCCGGCGATTGAACGGTTTTGCCTGGAGTAATCGCCTTACGAGACCCGTTAAGCAGCCTTCGAGATGGTGGGGACTGGATGAACAGACGCGTGGGGGGCAGGGAGGAAGGGAGTGGCCAGGCGCCCGCGCGCGGCGGGGATCAGCCAGCCCCGGGGGGGATCGCGTTAGGGCTGGAGCGCCTGGATCAGCTGAGCAGCCCAGGATCGCTGTCCATCCCCTCAGTGCGGAATCGCAGGCGGACCGGCCGAGCTCTCCTCCCCCCTCTCTCCCTGCCGGCTCCTCCCGCAGGAAACGGCTCCCGCAGAGCGAGTCGGAGGCGAGCGGAGGAGCCGGGCTATGGGGAGTCGGGGGCGGCGGGGGCGGCGGGGCCGGGAGCCCCGCGGAGGGCCTCTGCGCCGAGCCGCCCCGGGCGCGTGCTAGCGCGTGAGCGGCCGAGCGCCCGCGGCCGGAGCAGAGGCGCAGGCGGAGGCGGCGCCGGGCGTGGAGCGCGCCGGGGTCCGCCTAGCCTCCGGCGCGGCCGGGCTGCCTCCCCCGCCGCCACCGGGGGCTATGGAGCAGGCGGCCCCCAGACCTGGAGCGACGGAGCACCCCCGACTCCAGCGGCCCCTGCCCTGGCTGCTGCTGCCCCTCGTGCCGCTGCTGCTGCTGCCGGAGCCCGCGGCCTCCCAGCTGCGCTACTCGGTGCCGGAGGAGCAGGCGCCCGGCGCCCTGGTGGGCAACGTGGCGAACGCCCTGGGGCTGGAGCTGCGGCGCCTGGGGCCCGGCTGCCTGCGCATCAGCCATCTGGGCGCGCCCAGCCCGCGGTACCTGGAGCTGGACCTGAGCAGCGGGGCGCTCTTCGTCAACGAGCGCATGGACCGGGAGGTCCTGTGTGAGCAGCGGCCTCGCTGCCTGCTCAGCCTGGAAGTGCTGGCACACAGCCCCGTGGCGGTGAACTCCGTGGAGGTGGAGGTATTGGACATCAACGACAACTCGCCGCGCTTCCCACGGCCTGACTACCAGCTGCAGGTAAGCGAATCCGTGGCTCCCGGAGCGCGCTTTCACATAGAGAGCGCGCAGGACCCGGACGTGGGCACCAACTCCGTGCAGACCTACGAGCTCAGCTCCAGCGAGCACTTCGAGCTGGACCTCAAGCCCCTGCAGGAGAACAGTAAGGTCCTGGAGCTGGTGCTCCGGAAGGGACTGGATCGGGAGCAGACAGCCGTGCACCACCTGGTTCTCACGGCAGTGGATGGGGGCAGTCCGGCCCGCTCGGGCACGGCCCAGATCTCTGTGCGGGTCCTGGACACGAACGACAACTCTCCCGCTTTCGACCAGTCCACGTACCGGGTCCAGCTGCGGGAGGACGCACCCCCGGGGACATTGGTGGTCAAGCTGAATGCCTCTGATCCCGATGAGGGCTCCAATGGCCAGCTCAGATACGCTCTGAGCAGCTACACATCGGACCGGGAGAGGCAGCTTTTCAGCATCGACGCCAGCACAGGGGAAGTGCGTGTAAGTGGAGCTTTGGATTATGAGGAGGCCTCATCCTACCAAATCTATGTACAGGCTACTGACCGGGGCCCAGTGCCCATGGCGGGCCACTGCAAGGTCCTGGTGGACATCCTGGACGTGAACGACAATGCACCAGAGGTGATGCTCAGGGACCTGTACAGTCCAGTGCCTGAGGATGCGGCTCCCAACACTGTGGTGGCCTTTCTCAGCATCAACGACCAAGACTCGGGCCCCAACAAGAAAGTCAGCCTGAGCGTGG
This sequence comes from Nesogale talazaci, assembly GCA_004026705.1. Lineage (NCBI taxonomy): Eukaryota > Metazoa > Chordata > Mammalia > Afrosoricida > Tenrecidae > Nesogale > Nesogale talazaci. The sequence goes on along the minus strand of PVJH01038121.1, from coordinate 9,980 downwards.
AGGCCAGCCTGCCTTTCCGACTGAATGGCTTCGGTAGCTCCTACACACTGGTGGTGAGTGGCCCCTTGGACCGGGAACGGGTGCCCGCCTACAACATCACAGTGGTAGCCACCGATGGGGGCCTACCACCACTCACATCCCGACGGACACTGCATGTTGAGATCTCCGACGTCAACGACAATCCGCCAAGCTTCCTGGAGGACTCCTACTCGGTCTATGTCCAGGAGAACAATTTGCCAGGGGTGTTGCTCTGCACGGTGCAAGCCGAAGACCCAGATGAGAAGATGAACGCGGAGGTGACCTACTCCCTTTTGGAGAGGGAGATTCAAGGGCTGCCAGTCACCTCCTATGTCTCCATTAACAGTGCCACTGGCAGCCTTTATGCTGTCAATTCCTTTGACTATGAGAATTTCCGGGAGTTCTACGTGACTGTGGAGGCCCAGGACAAGGGGAGCCCACCACTGAGTAGCACTGTGACTGCCAATGTGTATGTGGTGGACGTGAATGACCATGCCCCTCACATCCTGTACCCTACCTCAACCAATTCATCAGCAGCCATTGAGATGGTGCCTCGGACCGCCCCTGCTGGCTACCTGGTCACCAAAGTCATAGCCATGGACTCAGACTCTGGGCAAAATGCTTGGCTCTTTTACCATCTAACCCAGACAGCTGATCTGGACCTCTTTAAAATAGAACAGCACACAGGAGAATTAAGGACTACCAGGAAGATAGGAGATGAGAGTGGTGCCACTTACAATCTGACGGTGGTGGTCCGAGACAACGGAGAGCCACCCCTGTCAGCATCGGTGGCCATTACGATAGCTGTGGTGGACAGGGTTGCCAGGATCCTGCCTGACACCCAGAGACATGTCAAGAGCCCTCGGACATACTCTGAACTTACACTTTATCTTATAATAGCGTTAAGCACAGTGTCTTTTATATTTCTTTTGACAATCATTGTTTTGAGCATCGTCAAGTGCTACCGCTACACGGCATACGGCACGTGCTGTGGCGGCTTCTGTGGAGTGAGGGAGCGGTGTCCCGCAGAGCTGTACAAACAGGCCAACAACAACATCGACGCCAGGATACCACAAGGCCTCAAAGTGCAGCCACACTTCATTGAAGTGCGAGGGAATGGCTCCCTCACCAAGACCTACTGCTACAAAGCCTGTCTGACAGCAGGCTCAGGGAGTGACACTTTCATGTTTTACAACACAGGGGCCCAGACAGGACCAGGGTCTGGGGGGACCCAAACAGCAGTGACTGACAACAGGCACCTCACAGGTCAAAGTGGGCAGAGTGCCGGGAACCTGATTATTCTCAAAAATGAGGCTGTTTCTCAGAATGAGGTGAGCCTGCAAAGAGAGCGGGTTGGGTCTTCCCATGATGGCATGCCTTTTTATGTCTCTCACCCCTCCCACCCCCCAATATCAGGGAGATCGTCTTTACTGCGTTAACAATGACAGGGGTTATCTGGCATGATCGGTTTCCTCTCTAGAACGATGACACTAGAGAATGGTCTTACCGTCCATGCCTTTCCCCCATAGAGATGAGGGCTGTCTATGAAATCATTTGAGAAATTAGGACTCGTTTTAAATATTGGTAAAGGAATAAAACCAGCCTGAGAGCAAGGATCTCTATATTTTTATATGCTTTCCAGGGTGACAGCATGATCTTCAAGGAGAAATAGCTGCTGCTGTATCATCCACAGGAAAAGTTTGTCTAGAAATTCCGAAGGAGTGTCATGTTTTTAAAGTCCTGAGCCCTTGGACTGAGCCCTGGTGGCATAGTGGTTGTGTGCGGGACTGTGGCCCACTGGGTTGGTGGTTCAAATCCAGCAGCAGCTCACCTGAAGCAAGGCTGAGTCTCCTACTCCCACCAGAGGGCAGTGATGTCTCCCCCCCCCAAAAAAAAAGAAACACACTAAAGTTCTGAGCCCTGCTAGGACTCTATATGCTGTCCCTCTTGGGATATCTCAAATTATCAACCCTGAAAGGTATCCAATTAATATTGTGTCAGAGGGAGTAAAGTCATAGACTGTGGGCCTCAGCCCACAGATCAAATTTGACTGTATAATGTAGTGACTGTATGAGAAGATTGAAGGAATTTCCTCATTGGAGGAAATGATAGTAAAGTAGAGAGATGAAGTATCAACTTGTGAGGTCAGAGAGAGATCAGAATGAATGTAACAGGATGCAGGGGATGGTTAAGACCAGGACAAACTGGGGAGAAAGATGAGAGAAAGGCCTTCCCCATAAGCCACCTTTTGGGAGCAGATTCTGAATTCACTACAAGAAGAATTCCTTCCATTCAGTTTCAATGCAGTCTGGAATCTTTTGATTTTGTGTTGTTGACAGTTCCGATGGTTTTTATGAAATGTGAAGTAGCCTCCACAAGTGTCTCTTATCTTTATGTTAAATAGTCATACTTCCAAAGCATTTTCCTCTTCTGGATCTAAAATTTGACTTGCAATGGCCACCAAAGGCTTCCTGTATGTGTAGGCAGATGTTAATACACGCACTACTTTTGCATTGTAGGTAGACATAAGGCCAGCTTCCTCATTATTATGAAGAAATCACGAAAATTATTACAAAGTGCATGAATAGTTGTATGTGGGCATGTGTGCACACACATGGGTATTCATGTTTTTGTGCTTATGTGTGCCTCTGTGTGATGCTAATCTCTATATGCCTGCTTGAAATAATAGAGATATGTTTTCTGGTACTTTAAAGTTGGATTGCTTAAGCCAAAATTTTTCCCCATAAAAGTGATGAATCAGTCAAAGCCACTATTTTGTACCAAGACTTTCAGAATTTCAGAGTAACACTTTTGTCCCTCCTATGTTTTTTATGACATAATTTTTACAGTAGTTTTTAGTGCCTGTATTTCACATTCCAAGTTCTTTTTTAAAAAATCATTTTTAGTTTATTTTATTAAAAATAATTTTATTGGGAGCTTGTACAACTCATCACAATCCACACATACATCCATTGTGTCAAGCACATTTGTGCATTTGTTGTCATCATCATTCTCTAGCCATTTTCTTTCTATGTAAGCTTTTGGTATCAGCTCCTTATTTGTTCTGCCCCCTCCCCCACGTGGCCTCCCCCATGAACCTTAATAGTTTATAAATTAGTTATTCTGTCATGTCTTACACTGTCTGATTTCTTTCTTTACCCACTTTTCTGTTGTCTTCCCCTCAAAGAGGGAGTTATATGTAGATGCATATGTGTACCCATGTGCATGCACACACATGCCTAAATACACATATTCATGCACTTTATAATAATTTCTTGATTTTTAGATTGGTTCCCCCTTTTTACCCCACCCTTTTTCTACCCTCTCCATATCGACACTCTCACCACTGGTCCTGAGGGGTTCACTTGTCCTGGATTACTTGTGTTTCCATTTCCTATCTGTACCAGTGCACATCCTCTGGTCTAATCCAAGTTCTCTTTCAAACTGGAGAACGCACTTAAACTGGAGGTGGTGAGATGAGACTCTCCCGGGTACATAACTGCAGGTAGATGTCAGAGGAGCCTGACACCAGTCAGGATTGAGCATCCCCGAGACAGATTGCAGATCAAGAAAGCCAGGGGGTGGAAGATCAAAGCTTAGACTTAAATATGGACCCTATAGACATTTGTTTAATAAATTCCTGAAAAGCCTTTTGAGACTGGGGTGAGAAGCACGTGGGCAGAGGCCAAGACAAGGGTCAGTTGTAGCTTCCATTGTGCGTGCTAAGCCCAGAAGAAAGACATTTTTGCACTTTTGTCCTCCTCCTTTTGGCTCAAAGCTTGGGGCAATTTGAAACATGAACTCTTCCTATCTTTTACTGACCCTGATGTTAACATGTGCTGTGGTACACAAACCTTTGCTCTAGGAGGAGGTTGATGTCAGGAAGTGCACGCTCTTATGGGTCGTTGCCAGGAGAGCACACATGGTTTTAATATAGGCAGATTTCTGCCAGACACTTGAAAATTCAGTGAAAAGCCCCCAGATCTTCCACTTCTGAAATGATTGCAATTATCGGAAGAGAGTGATGACTCACACCGTCCTCGCATGGTAAAGTAGGCACAGAAATCACTCAGCTCTGAAAGTCATCTCTGCTGGAATGACTCGTTCGATCGCCATGTTGTGCTTTCTCTCTGTCTTCCCTATTCACTGAAAGAGTAGGAGAGACCCGGGGTGCAGTCAGCGCCATGTGCCCACATTTGTAGTGTGGGTTGGATTAGAGCGAAAGAGTAAGGGTATTTGTATCCATTGGCCCTTCTCCTATGTACAAGAGAGTCTGCTTTGTAATATTTTCGGATTTCATTGCATGTAAGTTATACATTCAATATTGACTGGCATCTTGCATATGAGGAAATAAGATCAGAGAGGTTGGGTAACATTCATGATCACACTGCCAGGGATCATTTTAGACCATGTTTGTCTGGTTCCAATGCCTGTGCTTTTTAAGAGAGCGTAACCTAGGTAGCATTTCCCAAACTAAACCCTTAGGGGAGCAGGCAGCTTCAGCTTTCCTGGGGAGGAGCTGGTGGGTCTAATCCATTGATTTTGCAGTTGGCAGTGCACACTTATGTGGCACCACCACCAGCCCCTGCCACTCAGCAACTCACTGCCATCATGCCGATTCTGACTCACAGAGACCTGCCAGGACAGGAAGAACTGCCCCTGAGAGGTTCAGAAACTGGAACTCTCTATGGGAAAAAGCCCCTTCCTTCCCCCAAAGAGCAACTAGTAGTTTCCAACCGCTTTCCATTCGGCCTTAGAGCCGAATGCATCGCCACTATGCTCCAGGGCTCCTTAGGAGACAGAATCTACTCCAGAATTTGTACTTTTGTGGGATACGTGATACTCAGGCATGTAGTCTACCATTAGTTCACCTAGTCATGTAAATTGCCTGCTTTTGGAAAACGAACCCGTCCTTGCATAGACCAAGGAGGCCTGGTAGCACAATGGTCAAGTACTTGGTGCTAACTGGATGGTCAGCAATTGCTCCAAGGAAGAAAGACATGGCAACCCGCTTCTGTCAAGATTGACAGCCCTGGGAATGCTATGCAGCAGTTCTACTCTGTCCTCTCAAATCACCCTTGAATCAAATTGGCATCAGTGGATTTGATTGGTTTTGCATAAAAGAAAGTATCCACAGAGCGACTCAGTGAATAAAAATGTTACTTCCATGCTAATATATTTTCTGAATTTGTTTTACTCTTGGAAAAGCCTATTAAGAGCTTTTATCGCTGTTCTGTCACAGATTTCTCTCTTCTTGCTTATTAAACACCAGCAGCTAACACTAGGCTCTAATCTTTTTGTGGATTTTACCTGCCGTGAACTTATTTCATGAACCACTTGTGCAATGCGATTTTTGAAGTAACTAGCTATGGGACAGGATTTCTCCTTGGAGATTTATAAAAACCTAACAGTGAATGTAGTTGGCAATCCATTCTTCTTGAGAAGGAACTCAAACTCAAGGTGAAGTCTGTGCATTTGTGGTTTGGGTGCCATGATTGCTAATGAGTTACTCTGCTTACGATGGGCAGACTTGTCTAATTGCCTCTGGGACCAGCTGGCAGACCTAGACTTCATAAAAGAGTAGCAGAGAAGAGTTAAGTTTGTATTTTAAGTCTGAAGCAATTTTCAAATGCCAAATCTTCTTTTGAATTTGTACACTTAAACTCTACTTGCAGTGGTAGTGACCTGAGAGAGTTAACCCTTCTTTGAGTGGTACGTAATTAATTTCCCCGAGGACTGTCCTTTTCAATCTAGTGAGTCTGTCTTGGGACCAGCTTATATTCCAAGTAAATGGTATGAAGATGAATCTATAAAAATTGTATGGGGCTGAGCCCCGGTGGCATAGTGGTTGTGCGCGGGACTGAGGCCCACTGGTACAGAGGTTCAATTCCAGCAGTGGGGCTGGGCCTCCTACTCCCACCACCGGAGAGCAGTGATGCCCCCCCCCAAAACAAACAAACAAACAAACAAACAAACAAATTAAAAAATTGTATGATGGTCAAAATAAGGCAAAGTAAATCATATCTATGTACTTCCTTTTCTGTGTTTCATCCTCTGAGGTTCTTTTTTGAGTGGGTGGGCTAGTTTGTTTTGCTGTTTGTATTTGGTTAAGGAATTGTTCTGAGAAAATGTTTATTTGTAATATAATAATTTCTCTAAACGACCTCCTTCCTTCGCCTTTTCTATAGACCTGCTTAGCCAGATGGAATTATTGCTGCCTTCTACTTTCTCTCTAACTTACACACATTCTGACTGGGGAAATCTATTTATTGTAGCTTGGATGTCATTGGCTTGCCCTTTCCTCTGACCCAGGGGTGAGCCATCACACGGACATCTGGTCTACCTCAGAACGCTCTGCAGGGGCACAGTCTGCCATATTATAAATTGTCTATTGGCATGCTGTCTGTTTGACAGAGTAGCAGAGCCAGTTCTTGCCTTGGTTGACTACCAATTTCTGCTCTCCGTGCAGGGTTAAAATTATGTCCGTTTGCAAATATCTGGAGAAAAATTGCAGTTGCCACACCCACTGATTTAGCTCCATTTGATGGGATATTATCGTTGTTTTTGAATGTCACTTCGCTGGGTTTCTCTCACTGGTCATTCCTGTGCATATTCTAACACAAACATAAATTTAGTTTGTGCATATGAAATGATTTTGTATATGAAAGGTAATAACCACTCTTTAAAAAAAATTAAAACCAACAGGATTCCATAGTAGTATTTTCCGTGTACCTAGTCTAAAAATTATGGATGCTTTGTCTTTCAAGATTTAAATTTGAAAAAATGGAAAGAAATCTCAGACATTGCAAAGGGGAAGAGAAATGCTAGTTCCTTGGCACATAAGCAACATCATTTCCTTTCTGGCTCTGCAGGGTCAGGACTCTGGACTCCAGGGAAGTGAAACTGTGAGGGAGAGAGTAATTGCTGTGTTAGCAGGTTGTGCGTCCAGCATTAAGCAACCCTTGCATTTTCTGTTGTGCTGGAAACCCATTAGGTATTTGTTAAGGCTGTTCATTTTACTTTCCTGTTCCATGGATTAAGATTGTAAATGACTGTTTTGGAGGAAAACCTTCCAACTAGATTCATCATATTTATAAATCTCTTCACTTGACGTAGCCAAAGACTAATATGTAACAGAACAATGATGATTTTAAATGGTAGACGCCTCCATTTCTTTTTATCATTGGCATCACTGCCCTAGTGGGAGTAGGAAACCCAGCCTTGTTCCTGGAGAGCTGCCGCTGGATTTGAAACGCCAACCCTGTGGGCTGCAGTCCCACACACAACCACTGTGCCACTAGGGTTCAGCTTCCCATTTCTTAAATGCCAACATTTTCTATATTTCTTTTGTGTAACTATATAACAAATTGTCTAAAACTGATGGCAAGCACAATACCCATGTATTAGCTCAAAGCCCTGCTCCATGTGGCTGGGTTCTGGGTTCAGGTTTTCACAAGGCTGGAATCAGTGTTGGCCAGACTGAGTTCTCTTTTGGAGGCTCTGGGGAAATAACTGTTTCCAAACACATTCAAGTTGTTGGTAGAATTCATTTCCTTGAAGGCATGAGACTGAGGTCCCCATTTCTTACTGTCCATAGGGGATCATTCTCAGTTCTTATAGATTGTTTCAAGCCCTTGCGTGTGGCCCCCTACATCTTCAGAGCTAGCAATAATCTTCTCTTACATGAGTTCCTGTCATACTTTGCATCTCTATGACATCTCTCTCTGGCCTCTGGACCCTCTAAAGTTAAATGACTCATGGGATTAGGTCCGTCCTACCTGAATAATCTCTCTCTGTTAAATTCAATCGGGCCATATAGAAAAAACCTACATACGGGGATAAAATCCATCATGTCACAGTCTCAGAGATTAAATAAAGTATGTACCCCCTGAAATGGGGTCGCGGGGGCTAGTCGGAGAATTTATGTCCATCTTCATACAATATTGATGGGGAAAATCTGCAGTAGCTGCATTTTTAAAAGTTCTATTATTAAGGAAGACAAGGTGCTATGAAAGTCTCATGTCTCAGTGCTGTTTATTTACGTCTTTAAAATGAATTTCCAAGATAAGATGTGCTATTATTCCACTGAGTAATTGTGTGATCTTATGAATGTCAGAGGTTATTTTAAAATTATTTATTTGTTTTCTGGGGTTTTTTTTTGCTTGTTTGTTTGGGCATCACTGCCTCTGGTCGTCCTGGGCACTACCCAGCGCTGCTCCTGAGAGCCGCAGCTGGATTTGAACCGCCAAGCCCGCAGGCCGCAGTCCCGCACTCAACCACTTACGCCACCAGGGCTCAGCCCTGTTTTCTGTTTTTGTTGAGCATATACACAACAAAATATACACTAATTCAACAGTTTGTATAGATATCCTTTAGTGACATTGATTACATCTTCCCAGTTGTGTAACCTTTGTCCCTTTCCTTTTATAAGTTGCTCCTCTTCTTTTAAAATTAACTTACTGCCTCCAAAGTTTCCTATGTAATCTTTAGAGTTGAAATTGTCAATTTCATCCCTTGTAGATAGTTCTTAAAAAGGCATAATACTCAATAGTTAGGCTAAACTATTATTTGACCATAAGAGGACTTCAGGGAATATTTTTGCTTCAAGGTTTAAAGATGAGCTCATAGCAATAGTTTCAAGGGTTCACCCAACTTCCATGGTGCCAAGAAGTCTTGAACCCATGAGAATTTGAAATTCTGTTTGGCACTTTTCCCTTTTTGATCAAGATTCTCCTATGGAATCTTACCAGAGGTGATTAATTGACCTATATCTCAAATATTCTGTGATATAAATACTAAATAATGCTATTATGGGAAAATTGAATCTTTGCTATATTTTTTCATAGAAAGTTAAATGGATTCTTGTTCTCAATTAGCAAATTATTACCAAAATTCTCATGTAGGTCACCTAATTTGACTTTTCAAACGCCAGGTTTTTTTGGTGGGGAGGGGGGCATCACCGCCCTCAGGTGGTGGGAGTAGGAGGCCCAGCCTTTGCTCCGTGGAGCTAGAATCAAACCTCCATCCCAGTGGGCCACAGTCCCGTGCACAACCACTACACCACCGGGTCAAATGCCAAGGTTTTGTGGCTGTTCTTCAAAAGGTCTAAGCTTTGAAATAGAAGTTGATGTGTTTTTTACAATCAAGACTAAGTAGAACCTTGGAGTACACCATTCTAGTCCTAGAGAACTGAACAGCCTCATCTTTAGTCCAAGCCCTTAGCATATGTCTCATTATGTCAGGAACATAGGTCATCAAATGACCTCTCAATGTGGATTTTTGAATGTTTAATCAAGTCCAGATAATCATTTTGTAATTTAACTACAGTAGCTTTGATGTTGTATGTTAGCTCATTTTTTCAAAAGCATTTAAATACCTATGAAATGCCAGAATTCTGCTAGTCTCTGAAATACAACTGTGAACAGTACAGATGTAATCCTTGCTTACACAGAGTTTATGGTCTGACAAGAAAGAAAGTGATAGGGTAACTGCAACATATGAAAAGCATTATCCCATTGCCTAGAATTGATTCAAGACTTACACTATAATACGTTCTTACAAGCTTTTAACCAGCTTACTTGCATTTGACCTTACTACCATAATACTTCTCGTGATGATTTTGACCAATGAGTCTGAGAAACATCATGTTGATGATAGACTATTATAGAAAATAGCAACATGACAAATAAAATGTGATGACGAGGAAGTGAGATTATTCAATGAACTCAGTTTCCTGGTCAGTCTTGCTAGAGAACTGTGCTTTAGCAAAATGAGGTTGGTGATTTCATTTCATTTCAAATATCAAGTTGCAGCAATTTTCATCATGAATGTTATCCAATCTTAGAAAAATTGGCAACAGTTACTCAACAGATGTCAAGGTTTTTCGGGAAGGAAGGTTTCTACAGCTGACAGGCTGACAGTACTGCTGAGGGGAAGGAGAGAGCTGGTGATGATGAGAATTT
>PVJH01038120.1:0-17323 GCA_004026705.1 Nesogale talazaci | reverse complement strand
GGGGGGGGGGGGCATCACTGCCCTTGTTTGTTGTTTTTTTTCTTTCTTTTTTCCTCTAACCCTAAACCTATGTATGTTTGTTTGTTTTGTTTTGTTTTTGTTTTTTGGGGGGGCATCACTGCTGGGAGCTACCCAGCGCTGCTCCTGAGAGCCTCCGCTGGATTTGAACCGCCAAGCCCGCGGGCTGCAGTCCCGCACTCACCCACTTAACGTCACCGGGTCTCAGCCCCTGTTTTTTTTGTTTTTTGTTTTTTTTTTTAAGGCATCACTGCCCTCAGGTGGTGGGAGTAGGAGGCCCAGTCTTTGCTCCTGGGAGCCGGAATCCCTGTTTGTTTTAAAGTACAAAATACGTACTTTAGAAAAGATGCTGATTTTACTCCACTGTTACTATCTTCGGGGATGAGATTCTTGTTTACAGACTGACTGTCTATGTGTCTCAGAGTACTTCTGACTTACGCCAAACCAAATTCCTTCCATTGAGTAGATTCTGACTACCGCTATAGGTTTCCAGAAGAGCGGCTGCTGGGTTTGAACTGCTGACCTTGTGGTTAGCAGACCCACCCCACCACCAGGGCTCCTCTGAAAACTAGCAACAACCAAAAAGCCTCCCTGCCAACACACTGTCACATAGTGGAACGGTTCTGTAGATTTGGGAGGCTTTAGATTTGTATGGAAGTAGAAAGCCGCCTCTTTCTCCCATCAGCGCTCCTAGATGTATAAACATTCAAGATCTTAAAGGAAGATCTTTGGGGGAAGTCACACTTCTAAGCAGGAATGACCAGTAGTAGTAATGAGTGGTCCCTAGGTGGCACACACTATGTGCACCTACTGAAAAAGAGGGTCTGGTGGTTTGCTTAATAAGATTACAACCCCTCAGGACCAAAGATGAGTAGCGATACTGGGAGGATAAGGGAAAGTTCAGGGGAGAAAGAGGGAACTGGCCACAATGATATACATATACCCTCTCCCTGGGGGATGGACAAAGAAAAGTGGGTGCAGGAAGACATTGGACACTGTAAGACATGAACAAATAATAACAATTTATAAGTTATCAAGGGTTCGTGAGGGTGGGAAGTGGGAGGGGGACAATGAATACTGATACCAAGGGCTCAAGTAGAAAGGAAATGTTTTGAGAATGATGATGGCAACAGATGTACAATTGTGCTTGACACAATGGATGGTAGATGTATTCTTCTGGAAACCTACAGGGGTAGTCAGAATTTACTCAATGGTAGAAATTTGGTTTGGCGTAAGTCAGAAGTACTCTGAGACACATAGACAGTCAGTCTGTAGACAAGAATCTCATCCCTGAAGACAGTAACAGTGGAGTAAAATCAGAATCTTTTCTAAAGTACATATTTTGATGAGCCCCCAATAAAATGATTTAAAAAAGTAATAATTGTGTGTGTGTGTGTGTGGCATCACTGTCCTGGTGGGAGTAAGAAGCCCAGCCTTGCTCCTGGAGAGCTGCCGCTGGAGTTGAACCATCAATCCTGGGGGCTGCAGTCCCACACACAACCACTATGCCACCAGGGCTCAGCCAAAAATAATAATAATAATAATATTACTGCCAAAGTTCAGACCCTCTGAGTAAGCAGCATGGAGTCCTTTGTCTCCAGCTGTTTTAAAGCGGGTGGGGTGGTGGTGGGAGTGGTTGCTAGTAGCCTAGGGTGCAATTGGGAGCTGTGAAGAAGGTAATACAAACGGGGATAATACAAAAGAGAGAAACATGATACGGGCTGCTGAGAGGCGGAGATGATATGTAAATAGATCCATGATTCTAGTGCTACACTACTGACTACTATGCTATCACGTTATCGAATTGTCCGTATTGAACACTGAGTAAGAAAGGCCAAAGAGCAATGGATGCATTTGGATTCTGGTGCTGGTGAAAGTGCCGCAGACAGCCGGAAATACAAACAAATCCGTCTTGGGAGAAATACAGTCAGCGTGCTTCTTCGAGGCTAGGACGCAGGATGGCCAGGCTTTGTCTCGCCTACTTTGGACAGGCTATCAGGAGAGACCCAGATAGCAAGGGACGTCCCGCTGGGTAAAGTGAAGGGGCAAGACAAAAGAGGAAGAGCCTGGGCAAGATGGGTCCCCACGGTTGCTGCAGCGACGGGCTTGAGCCTTACAGCGGTGCGGGTGGCCCAGGAGCGAGGCGTGCTCCTCTCCTGTTGTGCAGGGGACGCCAGGAGTTGGAACACACTCGATGGCACCCGGCGGCAATAACAAATCGTACTTGGATGTTGCTACTTAAAGAAACTTTTTTCCCGTCTTATACGCCGCCTTTAATAATCGTATTCGTTAATGGATATGTGCATGACTGTGATGAGTTGTAGGAACCCTCAATAGAATAATAGTATTCATTCACAGTTTTCTCATAGTAAACTCTCTTTTAACCCCAAAAGTGAAATCTAAAAGTGGAGGCATGAAATTACCTTGTAAATGTAAATTTACTCATAAAATTTGTGATTGAAATTATTTACAAATAGAATTCCAGAGATTTCGTCCTTTTTACATTCGAGATAGACTTTAGTTCCTGTGGCAGCATACATGGTTTATCCTTTTTTCTTAAGGAAAATTGGCAGCTATTTTATTTTATTTTTATTTTTGGTTTTTGGGGCATCACTGCCCTCTGGTGGTGGGAGTAGGAGGCCCAGCCTTGCTGCTGGATTTGAACCTCCAACTCAGTGGGCCGCAGTCCCGCGCACAACCACTACGCCACCGGGGCTCAGCCCAGCAGTTACATAAAATAAATTTTCCAGTTTTTGTTGTCACTTACAAAATTGAGAAGTGAGATCATATTGCTTAATATTTCTGAAATTCAATTACTTCTGCTAAATGGTGCTACTCATACCACAATGTAGAATGTAGCTTATGAACATTCAGAAGAGAGAAGAGACTTTCTGTTGTGTAAAGATTTATAGACTCGGAAAACCCTGGTAAGCTTACTGTGAGTTAGAATCAGTTTAATGGCAGTGGTCTGGGGTTTTGTCAGTATAAATGCCCTTCTCCAGCTACTGTTGTTATCCCAAGACCCAAAATATGTATATATTGTGACCAGTTGTATGAGATAATAGTCCCTATGTGAGAGCATTTTACTTTCAAGTATTTTTTAGAGATGATTAGATTGTAGGTTCATAAGAATAAGAACGTATTCATGAATACTTTTGTTAGTCTGGGTGGACTGGAGAAACAAATTCATAGAGACACGTGTGTACAAGAAAGAGGTTTATATTCAAGAGCAATTGAATATTGAGAAAATGTCCCAGCCCAGTCCAGATCAAGTACATAAGTCCGATATTAGCCCATATACCTGATACCAATCTATAAAGTCCTATTCAGATTCACGAAATATACGCAATGATGCCGAATGCAGGGAGATCACAGGCCAGTGGGTGGGAAGTCTTGTGGATCCAGTGGCCTCGTAAGCACCTACCTCAGTGCCGGCAGGGGTCTCCACGTGGCTCCTCCAGCTCAGGGCACTAGCGTAGTCCCATGGGTCTTATCAGCTGCAACATCTCCCAGGGAGGGAGCCTGCGTCCTGTCTCCAGCGAGCTCTCTATTTCCATAGGGCCTCCAGATAAGGTCATCAAGCTGTGACCTGATTGGCAGGCTAACCTCTCCCCCTTGATTCTTAGTCCTCTCAAATTGACAGCCAAGTACATAACTATCAGAAGCGATGCTTTTTGTCCTGTTGTGGTCGTTAGAAGTTGCGCTGCCATGGCGGGGTCAGCAGTTCCAGCGCGCCCACCCCCACCCCACCCCCCGCAGCTTCGCGGGAGGAAGATCTGCCTTTCGACTCCCAGAGTAGTTGCTGTCTCTGGAACCCACAGAGGGTCTCTGTGAGCCAGCGTTGATTCCATGGCAGTTAGCCTGGTGGTCGTTTGTGAGTGGTCTGTTAGGCATATCTTAAGAACCTTGGAAAGAAATGCTGTAAGCCAGGAGAATGCTCCTCATGGAATGTGGTGGTTCTAATTCAATAATGAGAACCCAGTTCTGTTTCCTTCTTGCAGCAACTTCTTCAAATAGTGAAGCAAAAAACCAATCAGAATTCAGTGGACACGACTCTGAAGTTTACGTTGAGTGCACTTTGGAACCTCACCGATGAATCCCCAACCACTTGCAGACACTTTATTGAAAACCAAGGGTTGGAGCTCTTCATGAGGGTTCTAGAGGTTAGATGGGAATTTACTGTACAATCTTGGCATTTACTTCTTTAAGCATTTATTTACTATGTTTAGTTCTTTTTTCACTTACGGGTTTCTCCTTATTTTTGCAGTCTTTCCCAAGTGAATCTTCCATTCAACAGAAAGTCCTAGGACTTTTGGTAAGATATGAGCATTTTCTTCTAAATTTCAAGCTGTAATCATTTTTGATTTGAGACACTCTATTGACAATTGCTACTGTGATATTTACAAATATTTTTAAAGACTTAAAAAATGATACACAATGTAATTATAATATTATAAAAGCAGGCTATAAAACTTAGAAACTGGGGCTGAGCCCTGGTGGCATAGTGGCTGTGCGCAGGACTGCGGCCCACTGGGATGGAGGTTCAATTCTGGCTCCCAGGAGCAAAGGCTGGGCCTCCTACTCCCACCACCTGAGGGCAGTGATGCCTTAAAAAAAAAAAAAAACTTAGAAACTGGGCTGAGCTCCGGAGCTGGAGTGGTTGTGCGCGGGACTGCGGCCTACTGGGATGGAGGTTCAATTCCAGCTCCACAGGAGCAAAGGCTGGGCCTCCTTCTCCCACCACCAGAAGGCAGTGATGCACCCCCCCCCCCCAAAAAAAAAAACTTAGAAACTTTACATACATATTAAGAATTTAGCCACATTAAAAGAAAAAATTAAGAGCTGAGCCACGGTGACATAGTGGTTGAGTGCGGGACTGCGACCCATGGGCTTGGCAGTTCAAATCCAGCAGTACCTCTCCAGAAGCAAGGCTGGACCTCCCACTCCCATCAGAGGGCAGTGATGCCTTAAAAAAAATTTTTTTTTTTTTTAAAAAGAAGCACATGAAAGGTCTATATAGATAACATAGGCTGGGGGAAAAAAATTAAAAGCAGCTGGCCCCAATCCCGATTGCGTGGACAGCCCTCCTTACCTGCAAAAGAATTCACGTCAGCGGACAGCACTGAAGCTGCAGCTCAGTGGGAGGGATGTCAGATCCGAGCACACAGGAGCAAATGAAGAGGGAGAGGAAAAGAGTGGAACATATCCTGCCCCCCAATCCCTGAGGACTGAATTCCTTCCCAGAGGAGCCAGTGCACAGAGAGGACCATAGGGCTGGCCTCACTACAGGACACGACAACCCTCACTGAGCCATAGCGCTATGGGCACAACACTGGAGACACAGTGCGGGAATTGTGCCCGACCCACCCCCACCACACTGAGGTGAAACCCTCACCGCAGCAGAGCAGCAAGGGGAGCAGTGCAAGCAAGTTCCCAAGGAGCACCAAAAGTAGACTTTGGGACCCGGGTGTGGCACCCCATCATACTCAATCAGAAAACACCCCTAAAGGTCAGCAAACAGACTATGAAAAATTCACAAGCTTTTAATTTTTGTTGTTGATTTTGGTTGCTTTGTTTTCTTTTGTTAGTTTGTTTTGCTCTGTGTTGTTTTGGTGCTTATTATTTCTGTCTGTCTAGATAAGATAGGCAGGATAAACAATCTGGAAGAGAAAACAACAGTACACAGTTCAAGGGAGACCTGAGAAAGGGGGAAGGGGAGATGCAAGTGCACGGAAGGCCTGCCAATTCCACATTGCGGGCTCATCTAGGGAAGGCTAGACACTTATCTTCTGTAGGCAACTGGACCTCCCTTTACAGAAGGGCCTGGGGAGGAGACGAGCCAGTCAGGGTGCTCTATAGCACCAACGAAGCATGCAACTTTCCTCTAGTACTTTAATGCTTCCTCCCTACCCCCACCCCCATCGTGATCCCAATTCTACGTTTTTTTTTTCCTCACAACCAATTCTACTTTACAAATCCACCTAGACCAGTGGATGAACATTGTTCAGTTAAGAGATAGAAGCACAAGGAATCTACGACTGAGAAAGCCTCAGGACCAATAATGAGAGTAGTGATACCAGGAGAGTAAGGGGAAGGCAGGGGCCGGAGAGGGAGAACCAGTCATAATGATCTACATATAACTCCCTCCATGGGGGACAGACAACAAAATTGTGGAGGAAGGGAAACATTGGTCAGTATAAGACATGAAAAAAAAAATAATAACTCATAAATTATCAAGGGTTCAGTGGGAGAGGAAGGAAGGCAGAAAATGAGCTTATACCAGGGACTCAAGTAGAAGCAAATGTTTTGAGAATGATGATGGCAACAGATGTACAAATGTGCGTGACAATGGATGTATATATGGATTGGGATAATAGTTGCATGAGCCCCCATTAAAATGATTTAAAAAGAAAAAGTTAAATATATATACTTTGATTTATATAATGTATACAGTTTTAAAAATGAGTGTTTTCTACTTTTATAATCAGAAAAAAGTTCTCATTTAAATGTCAGTAACATTTAACTGTTCTCAGTTGCTATGTTTGATAATTAATAATTACTCCCTATTATCAGGGGAACTCCCAAAGTACTTTGCCTTGTGTACTTTGGACTTGTTATAAGTTGAGACCAATCCCTGGTAAAGGACATCGAGGTTGATAGAGTGACAGTGAAAAGAAGGAAGATCCTAGGTGAGATGGATTGGCATAGGGTCTCAAACGTTTGTTAACAGGATGTTTCATTCTGTTGTACATAGGATTGCTATGATTTGGGACGGACTCTACAGTCAGTTGGAACACCTCACCACAACAAAGGATGGCTTAAATAAGATAGTTCATATTATATTTAGATATAAATATAAGATTAGCCCTGTGTGATCTTGAGGTCTTTAATGTTCAATATGCATCCAATCTATTCTTGAGAGGTCTCTAAATCCAGGTCAGATATATTCATCCTTATATTTTGGCTGTTTGGGCTTTCTTCAACTTTAATTCAAGCTTGCAAATGAGCAATTGATACCTATTCCACAGTCAGGTCCTAGCCTTGCTCAATGGATGACATTGAACTCTTCCATCATGTTGCCCAGATTCGGTAGATTTGATGCCTGGGTATTCTACCCACTGAGGTCCTTGTGTATAGTGCTTTTGAAAACAGGCATTGGTGATGTATTGTCATGTCTTAAAAAATTTTGCCGTGTGGTGTTCTGCTTTATTTCCATCACCATGACTACCCAACTGCTACTCACAGTCCTTTGTCCAGTTTTCTTTAAGCAGATGCCTACTAGCCTATTACTGCCACAATTGTAATTTAGGACGAATCTGGAAGTGTCCTGTTTGACAATGAATGACACCATTTCTCTTCAATTTGCCATTTCGACCATGGTAGACCACAATTTGTCTGATCCAAATGGCCAATCGCAGGCCATTTGAACTCACTAATTACACGACGAAGATCTGCATGTGCTCCATTTCATCTTTGACAACTTCCAGTTTGCCTAGATTCCATACTTCATGTTCCACATTCTGATATTTGCCTCTCTTCACCTTTGGAGTCATTCCTCATCGGCTGATGAAGGCCCTGAAAACACTACTCCACTCCCATCATTGCGGTGGACCCACTTTGAGGGA
The DNA here is from genome assembly GCA_004026705.1 of Nesogale talazaci. Classification (NCBI taxonomy): domain Eukaryota; kingdom Metazoa; phylum Chordata; class Mammalia; order Afrosoricida; family Tenrecidae; genus Nesogale; species Nesogale talazaci. Next base: position 9,680 of record PVJH01038120.1, on the reverse strand, counting down.
GCAGCTCTTCCCCAGTTATATTTTGAGTGCTTTTCAACCTAAGGGACCCATGTTCTGGCACTGTGTCAGTGTTCCACTGCTATTCATGTTTGCACTAGCCAATATTTAGTAGGTTCTTTCTTAAATTTACATACAATAGGTCATTAAAAAGCTCAGAAAAGCAAAAAGACAAAAACAGAACAGAAAGAAAAGACCAAAGTGGATGTCAGAAGAGATTCTGAAACTTACTCTTCAGCACAGAGTAACCAAAGCAAGTGAAAGAAATGAGCTATACAGAAAGCTTCCAAGGCAGCTTGAGAAGACAGAGTAGCACATTGTAATGAAATGTGCAAAGATCTTGAATTGGAAAACCTAAAAAGAAGCCGATGTCAACATATTTCAAGCTGAAAGAATTGGAGGAGAAATGCAAACCTTCTTGGAATATTGAACGATTCTGTGGGTAAAATAATGAACTATGAAAGAGACATCCAAAGGAGCTCAGAGGAATATATAGAATTGTGCACCAAAAAGAAGTAGTCGACCTTTAGTCATTGACAAACGTAGCATTATGAGTTTTTAAAAACCAGTGGTACTGAAGGTCAAAGTTTAAACTGCAGAGATTAATCAAAAGCAAAGGTCTGGGCTGAGCTCCGGTGGCGTAGTGGTTGATATCTACTGGAAGATATCTATATTTGTCCAAAGAAAGGTGACCCAGCAGAATGCAGAAATTATAGAACAGTCTTACTAATGTCCCTTGCAGGGACGATTTGGCTGAAGATCATTTGAAAACAGGTGCAGCAGACCATCAACAGGGAGCTGCCAGACATGCAAGCTGGATGCTGAAGAGGTCATGGCACAAGACCTCAAGAGGACTGATAGCAGAGAAAACCAAAAAGATGTTTACTGATGCTTTATTGACCGTGCAAAGGCATTTGACTGTGAGCATCATAACAAACAATGGACAACATTGTAAAGAATGGAAATTCCAGGAAAGAGTCTCTGTAATTCCACTATTTTTTGTTTTGTTTTGTTTTTTGAGGTTTTTTTTTTTTTTTTTTTGGCATCACTGCCCTCTGGTAGTGGGAGTAGGAGGCCCAGCCTTGCTCCTGGAGAGCTGCTGCTGGATTTGAACCGCCAACCCAGTGGGCCACAGTCTCGCGCACAACCACTGCGCCACCGGGGCTCAGCCCTCGTAATTCCACGATTATAACGTAGCCATACTGTTCTTTTTTATCCAGGTGCACATATATGCTTAAATTTTTGTGATTTCTGCCCTTTCGTAGACTACAAAGTCATTTAAGTATTTACTATTTAATTTGTGTGTTTTCTTTCTTCTCCAGAACAATATAGCTGAAGTACAGGAATTGCATTCCGAGTTGATGTGGAAGGATTTTATAGACCACATCAGTAGCCTTCTACACAGTGTTGAAGTAGAAGTCAGTTACTTTGCAGCGGGAATTATTGCCCACTTAATATCCAGAGGTGAACAAGCTTGGACACTGAGCCGCAGCCAAAGGAATTCTCTTCTGGATGATCTGGTAGGATCATTTGCTATTTTCTGGAAGCATCATCAAAAATCATTCATAGAGATCAAAATATCAAAGCTTCAGTGTAATGGTGCAACGATAAATAAACTTTATTATCTTTTGTCTCTATGTCTTGTATCTTACAGCATTCAGCTATTTTAAAATGGCCAACTCCAGAGTGTGAGATGGTAGCATACAGGTAAATATGTGTTTGTTCTTATTAAATGTAGTTACTTGTCTGCCAAGAGAGTTTTTTTTTTTTTTTTTTTTGCTAAATGAGTAATTTGCTCTTAAGTCATCTAGCTTAGAACCGGCTTTAAAAGTGGCAGCATATTTTGATTTCGTTCTCCCACTTATCATTCTGCAGTCCTTTCTTCACTCCACATTTATTGAAGACAAATGCCAGGTACTTGAAGTTGCTTTCGAAAGTAAAAATGAATATGGCATGATTCCTGCACATAAGACTCGTACAATCAAATAAATCAAAAGAACCTTACAGTCAAGTGAGGTAGATCAAGTGTGAATCAGATATCCATCACTGTTTATGCTAGAATATATGCTATGAAATTAAAGGTGAGAAATCTACACTGAGAAGTTATTGAAAGCTTCTACAGAGGATGATTTGTGAGCCGAATTTTGAAAGGCTAGTTAGGCAGAGTTAGAAATATATTTTAGGGGGCTGAACCCCGGTGGAGTAAGTGGTTGAGTGCAGGACGGCAGCCCGCAGGCTTGGCGGTTCAAATCCAGCTGAGGCTCTTAGGAGCGGCACTGGGTAGCGCCCACGACCACCAGAGGGCAGTGATGCCAAAAAAAAAAGGAAGAACTATGTTTTAAAAGGAAACATTGGTGTGAGGTGGTGTAAAACAACAGGGCACGTTGCAGGAACTACAAATAGTGTCAGATTACTGTGTGCCTTACCATAGCAACTTGATAGCTTGATAACTAGGTGATTAAGTATCTGAAATTGTCCAGTTTGTTGTAAAAATATTTTATTACAACCATTTTTGTGGTCAGCTTCATAAATGCTGATACTGGCAACAATTTTTACTTCCCTTATTTATATTTCACCCATTTTTTGTTCTTAAGACCAGTAGAAATAGGCTAATTCTAAAATAAAAAAAATAGTTCTAGTCATACTTGATGGTGTTCTACCAATTATCAGCTACATTCCCCTTTTCTTAATTTTCAAACCAAGAAAAGTTATCTTCAGATATATTATCCTGATGGTCAAAAAAATGATTTGGGGGAAAATGTTTTTCTCTCTTTTACTCTTTTAATATTTTGATCTGCCCACCTCTCCTCCTCTGGATGCTCTTCTCTATAAAGGGGCTGGTGCAAAGAAAGATATCCTATAGCCCATTGTTAGATTAGCCCAGAAATGATTATTGTTTACCATCTAATAAACTCCATCTCAGCAAACCTCAGTATGACAAGGTGAAATTCTATAGTATAAATTTCAGGGCACATTACTTCAGAAAAAATAACACTTAACTCTAGGATATAATTTATATTTCTTTTTTTTAACTCTAGGTCCTTCAATCCATTTTTCCCATTACTTGGCTGTTTCACAACACCTGGAGTTCAACTGTGGGCAGTTTGGGCCATGCAGCATGTCTGTAGCAAGAATCGTATGTACCAGTAAAGAGAGCTATGTTGTTTTGTTTTTAAGTGAAATTCTTAAGTTCATCTCCAATCTTCGCAAAGCCTTTTCCGATTTGTATATTAAGTGATTTCGAAGGTTACACAGTTTTAAAAATATGAGGATCATAGGTTATAAAACAAAATTTATTCTCTTCGAATGATACTGAATGACAGTGGAAAATGAGACTTACCCTGTCCTAACTTCATGGAATTTAAAGCTTAGGAACCTGGAGTCAATCCTTTTGGTTGGATAAGAGGTCCTAGGTGGAGTCAGTGCTACTGTGCCAACGCCTTACCCTCATTCATCCAAAGATTTCTTGTTTGTTCAAGACTTTGCTTTCAGCACTTACGGTCTTTAGAAAAGCCAAAAAAAAAAAAAAATTAGGTTTCAGAGCATTCCTTTTTGAAGGCTGTGATGCAACGCTTTTTTTTTTTAGTTTTTTATTGGTTTCTAGACACTCGTTCCACAAACGATTTGGTACATTGTTGAAAAAACTGAATGGAGTGAATCAGTAAGTTACAAATTTAAAATATTCAATCTTGACCAAAGGAAAAGAAAGAATAAAGGGAGAGGGTGGACTGGTTGAATATAGACATGTCGACTCCATGACGAGAGGGTGGCGAAAAAAAGTCAGAAAACTGCTCGGCAGACCTTTCATAGTATGCACTTTTCCCCACCGCAAGCAACTTGCCCTGAGGGCGAGGCATAAACTGGAAGGTTCTCTCTGGTCACAGTGGATTTTCACTCCAGCCTTGTTATTTTGATGGATTACTTAAGAGAGCAACATGGCTATGGAATTTTGTTTCCTGCTCCAGAATTCCACAGAAACTGATGTGATATTGAGCACAACTTCAAAGGACAGAATCATGGGGAAAAACAAGGAGCCCCCACCGCGAGGCTTCTCTGCCCAGCACACAGCAGTTTTAGTCAGTGTGGCTCCAAACGGGAAGGAAGTGTCGAGTGGTTTTTTCATTTCAAGAAATGTGAAATGACAAAAAAAAGAAAAAAGAAACTTGAAATGCTGATTGATGGCAAACCTCTGGAAGTCCGTCATCTTTTCAAATGGCTCCGAAGTTTTTCTACCTGGTCAGACTGTTAATCAAGCTTTCTCTTTAGAGGTTCTTAAAATGTTATGTAACAGTGTGTGACAAAAAAAGAAAAGCCTGATTTGTGTTAGGCGGGAGACTGGTTTTGCACGACAGCATTGCACCTGCTCACGCAGTACATCTCAGTGTTCCAGTTCGGGGCAAGAATCAACATGCCTCTCTTGCCCCAAGCTCCTGACCCCCCCTGGCCTTGTTCCACAGGACTTCTTTTCTGTTTCTGTGAATGCAGAGGGACATGAAAGGACACCAATTTGATTTCCCGTTGCATTCTTTGATGAAAACCTAATGCATGCCACCAAAAGGCAATTCAGTATAAGCTCTTCTGTGTCAGACAAGCTAAGGAGCATTGAAAGAATGGGAAAATGACAGAGAAAAGTGTTTTGTACCCACCTAAATCCCTACCTGTGGGAGCTCTGCTTGTGTAGTGGTTGTATGTTGGGCTGTTCTAAACCACTAGACACTCTGCAAGAGAAAGGCAAGATTTTCTACTCCTGAAAAGAGTTAGTCTCGGAAAACCCTAGGCGCCATTCTGCCCTCTCCTACAGGGCTACTACGAGTGGGAATTGACTCGAAGGCAGTGAGAGAGAGAGAAACCCCCACCTGGAGGCTTCTCTGCCCAGCACACAGCAGTTTTAGTCAGGGTAGCTCCAAATGGGAAGGAAGCGAATGTCCATCAACACAGTCAGGGGTGAAAAGTATCTGACCTGCTGAAAGCAATGGAATTTTTCCTGGCATATATAAGAAAAGCAAACTGATAGATAGGCGTATACATCAGCATGGAGACACCTCAAAACAGCAGGCTACACTGCTGAGTACGGACTGTCTCATTTCATTTTTCTGTAGTGCGTCGTCTATCATGAAACTTAGAACTGTGGTTGCCTGAGCTGAAGGGCAAGAGGGATGGAGCGTGCTAAGGGAATAGGGAAACTTTTTAGTTAAAAATACTCTGTAGGGGTCTGAGCCCCGGTGGCGCAGTGGTTGTGTGCGGGGCGGCGGCCCACATGGTTGACAGTTCAAATCCAGCAGTAGCTCTCCAGGAGCAAGGCTGGGCTTCCTACTCCCACCAGAGCAGTGATGCCACACACACACACACACACACACACACACACGCACACAAAATACTCTGTACCATGGTTGTACTGGTAGTGTACACATTTGTCGAAACTCATTCTTTCATATGTAAGTTACACTTCAATAAGAACTTAAATGAAAAAGTTAAAACCTTTAAAATTTGTGTACACAAAGAGAAGAAATCATTTTGAAAACGAAACGAAGATATTTAAAAATGAACTTCATCGGTAGTATGAGTGCCATGAAAATTTTGAAAATTTACCAAAGTGAAATAGTAACTTATGTAAGGTGCTTATTTATGATTTTGATTCTTTTTTCTTTTCTGGAATGTCAGCATGAAGTTAAAAATATAAATGAAAAAATATATATGTATATGTTCCTTAGAAATAAGGCTGGTGAGACTTTGCCTCACAGGCTTTATAGGCATGTGTTCAGGGGGCCTGCTGCCTGGGGAAGGACATCATGCTTGTTGAAGTAGAAGGGCGACAGCAAACAGGAAGACCTCCAACCAGCTGGACAGACGCTGGGGCCAGCAAGGGGCTCCAGCATGGCAGTGTCCATGCTGCTGGTGAAGGAGGGATCTGGACCGGGCACTGTTCTTCCTGTGGACAGAGGGTCGCTAAGTGTAGGAACCACATTGATGGCTTCTAACAGCATTCTAGCAATGCCCGAATTACATGTGGCTGAAGACCATTTTCTTCTAAAAAGGAAGCTTTTAGAGACACTCCTGAGCATTCAGCAACTCATCCTACCTGTGAGGACACATGAATGCAGTACAGTCATGTGCCAATCAAAAGGCAATGAATGATCCTATCTGTGGTATGCACACGTGACCTGGTGGTGTAATGGTGACCCATTTGCTTGCCTTGCAGAAATCCACAGGTTCAGATCTGCCAGCAGCTCAATGGGAGAAAAGGCTAGCCACATGTTCCTGTACAGATTGGCCCACACTCACTGCCTTCCGGTCGCTTCTGATTCCCAGGGACTCCAAAGAGCAGAGTGCGACTGCTCCTTGGAGTTTCTTTTTTCCTTTTTTTTTTTTATTTTTTTTTGCGGGGAGGGGGCATCACTGCCCTCAGGTGGTGGGAGTAGGAGACCCAGCCTTTGCTCCGTGGTGCCGGAATCGAACCTCCATCCCAGTGGGCCGCAGTCCCACGCACAACCACTATGCTACCGGGGCTCAACCCACTCCTTGGAGTTTCTGAGACTGCAAACCCTTTTGGGGGTGAGAAAGCCGCACCTTTGTCCAAGGAGCCACTGGTGCATTTGATCTGCTGACCTTGAAATAAGCTCGTAACCCACTCGACCGCCAGGGCTCCTCCCATAAAAACTAATGTCAGGCCCAAGTAGAAAAGCAAATGTTTTTAGAATGATGACGGCAGCAGGCATGCGAAGGTGCATGGCACAATATATGTATGGATGGATTGTGATAAGTGATGTAAGAGCCCCCAATAAAATGATATTTTAAAAAAGATATGTAAAAGCCCTCCAATAAAATGATTAATAATAGGGCTGCGCCCCAGTGGCCTAAGTGGTTGAGTACGGGACTGCGGCCCGCGGGCTTGGTGGTTCAAATCCAGCGGCGGCTCTCAGGAGCAGCACTGGGTAGCGCCCACGATTACCAGAGGCAGTGATGCCAAAAAAAAAAAAAAATTAAAAAAAAATGATTAATAATAATAGCAAAAAAATTAATGTCTAAGAAACCTACAGGTACTTCTACCATCTAGGATCATTATCAGACAATTGATTTGAAGGAAAATGTCATGCATCATACAGCACACAGTCACACATGCTCACACACACACACACACACACACACACACAGTGTCTTGAGTTGATTCCAAATCAATGGACATATATGTACATAGAGTGAAACACTTTCCCATCCTGTGCCATCTTCACAATTCCTTTTCCAGGGACTGTCTCTCCTGATAGCATGCCCAAGGTCCCTGAAACAAGCCTCACCATCTTCATTTCTAAGGAAAGTTCTGGTTGTGCTTCATCCAAGACAGATTTGTCTGGCAGTTCCACAGTATTTTCCTTTTTTGGGGGGTAGGGGGGTGATAATCACTGCCCTGTGATGGTGGGAGTAGGAGGCTCAGCCCTTGCTCCCTGTGGAGCCCTGCTGGAATTGAACCTACGTCCCAATGGGCCGCAGTCCCGCGCACAACCACTGTACCACCGGGGCTCAGGCCCCACAGTATTTTCAATATTTTTAGCCAACATCGTGATTCAAATACATCAGTCTTCTTTGGTCTTTCTCATTGCCCAACTTCCACATGCATATGAAGAACTTGAAAATACCATGGTGCTTGGGTCAGACACACCTTGGTTTTCAGAGTGACATCCTTGCTCTTCAGCACTTTAACAAGGTCTGGTGTAATACATAGATGGTTTATATCCTAACACATGAGTAGTGAGTATGTATATTATTTTTGTGTCTTGGGCATTTTTATTTATTTTAGGTTCTTTCATAGTTTAGCAGACTTGGCGCTCTGTACAATACACATCATCAGAGGAACTGACAAACTATAGCCCATGCCAATGGTCATTGGCCAAATAAAATTTAGTTTTTTTAGTTTTTTTTTTTTTTTTTAGTTTTTTTGGGCATCACTGCTCTCCGGTGGTGGGAGTAGGAGGCCCAGCCCCACTGCTGGAATTGAACCTCCGTCCCAGTGGGCCGCAGTCCCGCGCACAACCACTACGCCACCAGGGCTCAGCCTAAAATTTAAACAAGGTTAAAACTCAAATGAAAACTCCCAAGAACTGATTTTTTGTGAGCTATTTTTCATTGTTTCAAGCTCTTCTGCTTTCTTTCAGCCTCAAGGTACTGCAGTATGCTGATTGAAGAAGGAGGCTTGCAGCATTTATATAACATCAAAGAACACGAGCAGACCGATCCCCACGTCCAGCAAATTGCTGTAGCCATCCTGGACAGCTTAGAAAAGCACATCGTGCGTCACGGGAGGCCACCTCCCTGTAAAAAGCAACCCCAGGCCCGACTAAATTGATAGCCATAGGTAATTGGGTAACGCAGTCACAGGAATCATTTTTGTCATTGGTTCGTTTGGAATAGCTTCCCGTCTAGGATGCTTTGTGAGTTTCTATGACAAGAGTCATCGGATCTATTTGGGATTGACGATATACAGTGCAGACCATGTGAACAGTCTTAATTCGTCTTGTGATTTTTAACTTACGAGACAAGAAGGGTCTCTTCTTGCCTGTTAGGAAATTCTCCACATCTTTCAGTGTTTGAATTTACCTGTGCTTGAGAACCTATAGTTTTATGATAAAGTTTGCACGGACCCTTAGGTCAGACCCTTCTGATTTTAATATCCCTTCCAATCCATTTGCAGCTGCAGAGAAGCTGATATCCTGATTTCTGGCACTGCTTTAGTTGTAAATTTTATACTGCTACTGTATAAAATTCTCTGTGTATGTATCTTTTACAAGATGTCCTCTCGTGGGAAAGAATGGAAATTGGAATCCTTTCATTGTGGAAGCTACTTAACAGCTGCACCCTGAATGGCTGGCAGAGAAATAGATTCAAGAGACAATTTATTGAAAGAGAAGAGTGATTAGAGGCTGGGAAAGGGTCACATTTAGAAAGGCAGAGACTCTCCTTCTGGGCCCCCCTCTCTCTCCTGAGGCTGTGAGCCGTCGCTCATTTTCCACACTTCCATCTGAAAGCTTGGCCTGCTGATTGTCCTACAGCTCTTTCCCCAAGCATCACAGTGTAGCGTAGTACATCGTTCTGTGTGAGACATCAGCTGTCCAAAAGTCCTATTATCATCTTAATGTGAAAATATGAATTTTTATAAAACTTTGCCCTCGTTAAAGCTGGCCCTTCTCTCCCCTCGATTTCAAAGTCATTTTTGTTCAGTGGAATAGATGATACAGATGAAGAGGTCACTTACTCAGTTAAAAGAAAATTGACAACAGCAAATTGTGCTATGAGAAGTTAAGTTTTATTTTGTTTCCATGTCTATATACCTTTTGGTGTTCAGATTGGGGGAAATGTCCACTGTCAGAAATGAGAAAGAATTCTAAGACCATCATGAAATGTCATGATTCTAGTTTTAATACATAAGAAGAAATGTTTTTGTTAGTTTTTTTTTGGAGAAATTACCTTTTCTTAAGGGTACCTGTTACAATATTGTAAAGAATCAATTATTAATAATAACACTTGGGTGACAGAAAGTCACCAGGAAACTTAATTTCATATTGTTATAGATCATTTGCGATCTCAGAAGCCCAGATTCTCTCCGCCTACCCCCCCCCCCCCCCGTACTCGACCAACATGTTATCCATCGGAATTTTAAATGAAATATGTAAATTATAGTAATTATTCAAAAG
>PVJH01038119.1:0-17396 GCA_004026705.1 Nesogale talazaci | reverse complement strand
AGAGAGTTCTGCACCCTTCTTCCACATTCGTCAGAGAGAAACAATCTTTCCTCTGCTCTGCTTGACAAGGCATCTCTGGTAAAGTCCATGGAGCAGTTTCCTGAAAGGTCATGTGTGCTAACCAGATTTGAGTGGAGAGATTTACATTTTAATTGCAGCGAGGGAGATGACTGCCTTAAGGAGTCCCAGGGGGAATCTTTCTCTAAAACAAAAATAATCACTCCGTAATGTCTTGCTTGGTAAATTCAGCCTCTCATTTATTTTATTTTCAATCGGGGCCCACCTGTTCTTGAGACGTGGGTGCTGGGCCATTTTAAATGACAGCCGTCCGCTCACACCCTCTTTAAAAACAAACCAAGTACATTCGAAGCCCATTTGGGCTGGCAGGGAGGCATGTGTAAGAGGTTATTTATGATGTGCTATGCCTGCCTGCGTCTGGGAGGCCCCAGCTGGGCCCCACATCTTTGTTTTTCCGAGAGTCCTTCACCCAGCCAGCTCAGGCTTGTTAAATGGCGACTCCTGCTCTCAGAGTGCTGGAAATCATGGTTTGGACCCACCTCGGAGTGGTTTTGCTACTACTCCACCCCACAAAGAGAAGAATTTAATATCAGAGAGCCCTGAAGGGGTTCGTCGCCAAAAGATGAAAGATGATATGCTGTTTTACAATAGCAGCTTTGTTGGTATATACTTCAAAAATCACACACTCCATTAGTCCAATCATGGAAAGAAGAGTTGTACAATCATCGGCACAGCATGTGTGAGAGCAAATTTCCTTCGTTCTTGGCCTCGCTGTTATTAGCCTCCTGTTTTCTCCTAACCTGGCCTGCCATGCTCACCAGTAACCATTCTTCCAGTTACTGATTTAACGGATTTCATGTACAGAAAAATATGCTGTAAAGGGATTTTGTGACTCGTGTTGAGCCTGGAGTGAAGATCCTACGTCAGCCTTCACGGTCAACTCCAGCGCATGGTGGCGTCAGGCACGTCAGGCTAGAAGGAGCCCTGGTGGCATAGTGGGCTGTGAGTTGGGCTGTTAACTTCAGGTCAGGAGTTCGAAACCACCAGCCATTGTGTCAGAGAAAGATGAGACTCTCTCCCCCCACAAGGGCGGTCCCTGGGTGGCAGAACTGACTTGAGGGCAGTCGGTCTGCATTGTGTGTCCGAGTAGAACCATGTTCCGTAGGCTTTCAGTGGTGGGTTTCTCAGAAGTAGGTCACTAGGCCTTTTTGATTTAAGATTTAATCCTCAACATTAGCTTTGCAGCCAAGAAAGTTAACCATTCTCACTGCCTAGGGACTCCTTCAAGGTCCAACATTCTGAAAGCATAATTTCTTACTTTATTCCCAAGGAAAGAAGATGCTGGTCCAAGAATGGTACCAAACGGTCTTCACAACTGGGTCCTAAAGTCAGAAAAACCTGAATTTAAATCTTAGCCCTGCCTTTGGCTCACTGTTGGTTAACATAATGCAGTGGTTCTCAACCTTCTTCCTACCGTGACCCTTTCATATACTTCCTTGTGTGGTGACACCCCCCCCCCACCCCCAACCATAACATTATTTTCATTGCTACTTCATCACTGTCATTTTGCTACCATTGGGAATCGGACGATCCCTGTGAAAGGGTCCCTGTGAAAGGGTCGTTCGGCCCCCAAAGAGGTCGCGACCCACAGGCTGAGAACCGCTGACATAATGCATAAGTTCCTTGTGTTCCTTGTCACTCCCTGTGCTCAGCTATCAAAGAAGAATAGAGCACCCATCCTTGCAGCTGCTTTCAGGTTTGATTGTAAGGCAAGCACCCCGGCGCCCCATAACGTCTCAGTAGGGGGATGCGCTTGTTCTTGTGATGTGTCATCAAGTCCATTCTGACTCTCAACAATACCATGCTGATCAGGCTGAGCCCCGGTGGTGTAGTGGTTTGAGTGCGGGACTGCGGCCCACTGGCTTGGTGGTTCAAATCCAGCAGCAGCTCTCCAGGAGCAAGGCTGGGTAGCTCCCACGACCACCAGAGGGCAGTGATGACCCCCCGAAAAAAACACAGTGCCATGTTGATCATCAAACTCACTGCCGTCATCGAGTCAAAGCTGACTCACAGCGACCCCCTGTAGATTTCTGAGACGGTAACCGTGTATGTCAGTCGGAAGTCCCGTCTCTCTTCACAAAGCTGTTGGTGGCTTTGAGCAGCTGATCCCTGCAGGTTGCAGCCCGATGCTTCACCACCACACCCTCAGGGCTCCATTCCATGTGGAGAGTGACATGATTAATAATAATGACGCTAATGCTCATGATTAGCTAACCTGTGGCTTGCCAACCTTGGGGAGGGAGATTGTGTGAGTCTGGGTAGACAAGAGAAACTAATTCATAGGCACACATATGGATATAAGGGTAAGGTTTATATACAAGAGGAATGTGGGCTAAACCCCAGTGGTGTAGTGGTTGTGTGCGGGACTGTGGCCCACAGGGTTGACGGTTCAAATCCAGCAACAACTCTCCAGGAGCAAGGCTGGGCTTCTCACTCCCACCAGGGGGCAGTGATGCCCCCCCAAAAAAAGGAGAAATGGAACATTGAGAAAGCATCCAAATCCAGTCCAGTACAAAGTCATAAATCCCATATTAGCCCATATGACCAATACCAGTCTATAAAGTTTCCTTCCAACTCACAAAGTCACAGGTCAGTGGGTGCAGAGTCCTGGCGCTGGCAGGGGTCTCCCCATGGCTCCTCGCTTCCAGGACTCAGGGTCCATCAACAGCATCCAGTAGTGGTAGAAGCAACTCAGCGCTGACAGGGGTCTCCACGTGGCTTCTCCAGCTTCAGAGGTCTGGTTCCATCACGGTAAGGCCATGTGGCTTCTCCTCCGGCTCCTCCAGCTCCTAAGACGCTGCCATCTTGTCTTGTCGGCAGTTCATCATCTTGGAAACTGACTCCCAACAACTGGGGAGATAGCTTCTCATCTCTACAAGGGAAATATTGCAAGATTTCCCAGAAGTCTCAGTAAAAAGCCATGCCCACACGGAGACCACATTGGCTATTCAATGGCTATCTCCAGATTAACAGGCTAGACTCCACCCCTAGACTTTCAATTATGAAAATGACATCAAGCACATGACTGCCACAGAGATTATGAGGGCAGAATTGGGCAGTGGAGAGGACACTGGGTTGGAGATCAGATCTACAGTTTTGATCCCAGTTTTTTTTGGAACTAGCCACAGGGATTAAGGGTACTCCAGCAGGGTACCTCAGTTTTCTAGACATGATCCTTAGTGTGCCTGGTTCTTTTCAGCTCTGAAATTAAAACCAATGAGAGCTGTTGTTTAAGAAAGGGAGTTTTTAAATTGAGTAATACAAAAGATAACATTTAGTAATAAGATGCATGTAAAAAGAATTACTCTGGATGAAGGAAGAGATTTCCATCCAATATTGATGCTGTCAGGAGGGGCCATCAAGTCGATTCTGACTCTGAGGGACCCTGGAACAACAGAACAGAGCACAGTGTCCCAAACCATCTCCAGCGCCAATGCTGTGTTTGACCCATTGTTAATCAATATGCCAACCCGTCTCATTGAAAGTCTTCCTCTTTGCCATTAGCTCGCTACTTAACTAAGGATAGTGTGCATTTCCCAGGAATTGGTTCATCCTGACAGCCTATCCAAAGGACCTGAGACCAAGTCTTGCCATCCTTGCTCCTTATGGAACATTCTAGATGTGTCCCTTCCAAGAGAGGTTTGCTTGTTCTCCTGGAAGTCCATGATATAGTCTATTTCTTTACAGAGAACGTAGTCAAATGCATCAATTCTCCTTTGGTCTTCCTGTTTCATTGTCCAACTTTTACAAGAAGACGAGGCTTTTGAAAATACTGTGACTTGGGTGACCTCTTCTCTTGTTAACACTTAAATGAGGTCGGGTTTTGGTTTTTTTTTTCGGATTTGCTCAATGTGTCATGTGCTATGATTTCCACAGGTGTTGATTATGGAGCCAAGTAAAACAAAATTCTTGACAACTTCCATCTTTTCTCTGTTTATCATGATATTGCTTATTGGTCCAGTAGTAAGGATTTTTGTTTTCTTCACATTGAGCTGCAATCCACACTGAAAGCCACAGTCTTTGGTTTTCATCAGCACTTACTTCTACTCCTCTTCCCCTTCACAAGCAAGGTTGTGTCGTCTGCACCCTGCAGACTTACTGACCCTTCATGCCGTCCTGTTGCCACTTTCCCCTTTATATGGTCCAGCTTCTCCGATCCTTCACTCAGCATGGAGATTGAATAAACACAATGACAGGATAATACCCTGATGTACAGGTTTTCTGATTTTCAATACACAGTATCCCCAGGTTCTGTTCCCAGGCTTGCCTCTCAGTCTCTGTACAAGTTCCACACCATTAAGTGTTCTGGGACTTGTAGGCTGATGGGAGTAATCATATTTAGGAGAAGATTCCAGAGTCTTCCTTGCAGATTGTCACTACAGGTTTGACTTGCTGTGTTGTTGAGGAAGCAAACCATGGTGGTGTGGTTTTGTTGGGCTCCTGGGAGCAGGGCTGGGACCAAAAAATGTTGGCTTCAGGGCAGAGCAAGCACCCATTTGGACAGAATTATGTCCGATTGAAGAGCTGCTCATAAAAAGAACAAACATTTCCCAAGCACCAGATTGTAACCAACACGTACCCTTTAAACTGCTGGGTAAAACATGGAGGAAAATGGCCTCGTAATCAAAGCAGGTGGGCCTTGTGAGGTCAGGCGAGGATGGAAGTGATTATGGAGATAGAAATCAAACATATGACTTCTCTTATTCTAGAAGCTTTATTGATTTTTTTTTTAGAGTAGTCTGGGATAGACAGAGTATATGCAGACAGTCGACAGGCAGCTAGGCTGCTGAGCAGTGGGATAGTCACTTCCTAGAAATGTAACTCTGTCTCAATAACAAATCATTCGAAGGGCAAACCCTTCCTAACTATATAAAGGCAGGTTGCAGGTGCTGCATATTAACCCTTGACAAGCAAAACGTGATGACACTGAGGAATTTCTTCCCTGGTAACCCTCATTTTTTTTAACAGCTAAAATTTTCTTGATTGTTTTTATCTTAAACTAGACTCTACTCAGACTGACTTATGACTAAGAAGTACATTCTGGGACTCTTTCAGAAAATGCCACCACGCATTTTGATTATGAAAAAACATATTGTAAAACTACAACAGCAAAAACCAAACCACTCCTCCCTCCCAGATCCCAGTGAGAGCCAAGTGTATTTTTTCGACCTGTGTGTAGGTATGAATAAAATTGCGATGGAATCTATGATTTTGTTTATTGCTTGCAATAAAGACAGTTCTGAAGTACTCTGAAAATCTGAAAATCACAAAGATTGCCAGAAAGTTGATCATGGAGACAAATCAGAAAACTAAATTTAAAATACTGGAGACTTTGGGCAGATATTTAGGAATTTAACTTGAGAAAACAAAAACTCAATGGACAATTTAGAAGTGGTACTCTTCTTTTAAAGTTATCTTCCTTTTTCTGTTTTGTCGATGTATGTATTTTGAATTTTTAAAATCTCTACTCCAGTCTTTCAATGTTATAGTGTGTCATCAACTCAATTCTGATCCATCCCACCCATCTAAAGACAGACTAGAAGTGTCCTTATGGACTTTGCAAGCCTGAGTCCTTTTTTATTATTAAACATTTTATTGGGGGCTCTTACAAATATAATCAGAATCCATATATCAATTATATATCAAAAGAACATGCACAGATGCTGCCATCATCATTTCCAGAACATATTCTTTCTACTTGAGTCCTCTGATATCGGTTCTTTATTGCCTCCCTCTCTCACTTTACCACCTTTGCATACCTTTAATAAATGATATATTTTTGTTATTTTTTTTCCTATCTTACACCATCCAATGTATCCCTTCACCTCACAATTCTGTTATTCATCTCCTGCAAGGTGGGTTATGCATCCATCATTGCTATGAGTCCCCCTTCCTCCCTCCCTTCCCATACCCTCATGGAATCATTGCTCCCATTACTGCCTCTGAGGGATCTTGCTATAAGTAGGTCAACAGGTCTTTTCTTCCCCAGAGTGGTGGGTGAGTTCACACTGCCGACCTTCTGGTTAGCAGCTGAGAGCTGAGCCGTTGTTCCACTTGGCCTTCCTCCAATCGCTTGAGACTATTTGATGCTCACCGGTGCTCCCTTTAATGGAAAGAGACCTCAAAGCACTTTTCAACATGGAGCTCAATCATAAAGCTCTTCAATAAAACAGTCACGGGAAGACTTGTGATTTAAAATGTCCTGATATTGAAAGGATTAGGATCTCAAGTGAGAGAAAAGGGTGCAATTGACCCTAATTTAATACATAAAACACCACAAAGATCTTCCAGGGGTCAGCAACTTCCAAGGAAGTTTGTGATTTGTTATCGTAAGGTTCAAGGATTCTAGTTCTATCAAGGTGGCCATATTATCTATAGGATCCCTTATGGGGTGAGGAAAAACACATTCCATTACATGATCTATAACTAGACTTTGCAGCTCATGCTGTTGTCAGGCAAAATCTGGCAGGGCTCACGTGTGGGGTCCACATAAAATGCCTAGAGTGACAGTCCACGATGAAAGGTAATTGTACTTCAGCTAGGAAACCACCTCTCGGAGTTCATTGTGTGCACAATTCTACTACATGGCTCATATGTCACACATAGATTTCTCCTAGGTCACAGCTTGAGAATATTCTAATTAGAAAAAAATAATTGAGGTACATAGGGCATTTCAAAATATCCCAGTAAATAACAAGAAGGCCCAACATGCATTAAATGATTATTCTATTCCAAGCACTGGCATGAATTAATAATTTAGTCTCACAATAATTCTAGGAAATCCATATGGCTACTGTCCCCATGAGGACACTAGAGTATTAGTGGTAGGTCCTGAGGAGAATTAGAAAGTCTGTAGCCTCACAAAATCTGTAGCCTAGAGCGTACATGTTTTACAATGTAGTATCTCTTCATGCTTCTTAATAAAAGCACAAGATTCATTTTTTTTTAATTTCAGGTCTTCCCCTTGAATTTTCTCTATCTTTTTTTTATTGTTTGAAGTGAACTTGTTTGTCACAAGACTCCAGGTCCATTTCAGTTTACTTTCCTCCTTTTTGCTTTAAGCCACTCAGACTACTGTTGAGGTTTGAGGGCGAAGGAATCTGGAAGGATCTCTTCATCTTTGTAAGTCATTCATTTCCATTAAATCTTGTTTCCTTGGAAACCTTTCCAAACTATTTACTACATTTGGACTATTTCTTTCACTTACTTTTGAAGTACTGTGTACTTCAACTCAAATCTAAATTTCAACTCACAGGATTCTTATAAGACAAAGTAGAGAAAGAAAAAAAAACCCAGCTTGTGACCCACTATACCACTTGAGAGATTCTCTCTCTCTCTCTCTCTCTCTCTCTCTCTCTCTCTCTCTCTCCCCTCCCCTCCCCAAACCCCTCTTTCTCTCTCATTGTCATAGAGTCAATTTCCACTCAGAGTGACCATATGGGACAGGACAGAACTACCCATGTGGATTTGTGAGCCTGTAACTCTTCACAAGAATAGAAAGCCTCGTCTTTCTCCCACACACCAGCAGGTTGTTTCGAACTGTTGACCTTAGAGGTAGAAGCCCAGTGCTTAACCAGTATTCCACCAGGGCTTCAACTAACATAAGTTAAATAATAAAATTTGAAAATACCTCATTGAAGTAGCCATTCCCTCCAGTAGAATCCTCAAGAGGCGGGGACTGTACCCCACTTGCTCACACCGTGGGCTCTGTACCAGGCAGCACAGGCCCGTGATAAATCTTCATTCCATAATATATGCCTACCTTGAGTCATGGGAGATGATACAGAAAATATGCTCTGAGGGGTATAAAGCATATTGCCACATGAAAACACACCGTGCTCTGCAAACAGTTTAAGCAGACAGGAGGTTCACAACAGAGATCAGGCATGACATCTGCTGGTGGCTCTGTGTATAGAGAGGCTAGTTCTCCAACAGAAAACGTATGGCATGGCACATACACTGCCTGGCAGCAGCCACTCATTTAGGCCAGCCTGTCAGTCTTTATTAGTCTCTCTCCCTGGTGGCGAGGAAATGGAATGGAGGCTGTGTCTGACAGCCACCACCTGCACTAGAGGGAAGGAGGATCCAATTTCACATCAGCCCAGGAGCAAGTTCTATGAGGCAGGAGTCAGGCTTACCTCTCTCTACCTTGCAACCTTTTTTACCCTATTCTGACACCACCCACCCATCGCATGGCACTCTTACTTCTCTGATGGGCTTCATTCAGTCAGTGGCCACACAGAAATCAATACTCACTGTTATGGTGTTATCAGGGAAGTTAACAAGTTACAACTCAGTCTCTAGAATGTTAAGGATGCAGGTCTTCTGTCTGCCACAGGATCTCTTTTCAACCTGCTGACGGGCACATCCCTCTATGGTCCCTCAGCCAACATAGCCCCTTGGCCTCGACCTTGCTCAGGCAAGTTTTATAATGCTTCTTTGGTGCTAACAAATGCCTAAAGGGGACCGCACTCTGTAAAGTAGCCTCCTGCCTTAAGGCACTCAGTTTTCCTCTCTCTGTGATTCAGGAAGTTTGCTTCTCTGCCTCATGGCCTGCCACTGCTTCTCTGCACAGAATCTTAGATGCAAACTGCTTTGTCTCTTCTTTCTGGTTCCTACTTGCTGGTCATGAGATTCTCCTTCTTTCTGGGTCGGCTCACTTTATACCCTATAACAGCAGTTCTCAGCTTGTGGGCTGCGACCCCTTTGGGGGTCAAACAACCCTTTCCCAGGGGCCACCAATTAATTCATAACAGTAGCAAAGTGACAGTGATGAAGTAGCAACAAAAATAATTTTATGGTTGGGGGGGGCACCACACATGAGGAGCTATATGAAAGGGTCTCGGTATAAGGAAGGTTGAGAACTACTGCCTTAAGGAATGGTAAAAAATGGACCAATCCCCTCATTTAGCCCCATAACCCCTGTTTGTAGGCTCACACCAATCATTTAGAGAGAGTTACAAAGACTATGAGTAGAAGAGCTATACCAAGTAAACTGCAATATGCAACAGTAAAGTACCTATTAACCAAAAGGTTGGTGGTTTGAATTCACCCTGACTGTCTTTGTTATCTAGGATTACTATAATAAAGCTATCACAAGTATATGGCTTAAAGAGCAGAAATGGATCATATCGCACTTTAGGACCAAAGACATTCAACTGTGTTGACTATAATAAACTGCGGATAATTTTGAGAAGAATGGGAATTCCAAAACATTTTGTTGTGCTCATTCAGAATTTGTACATTTATCACGAGGCAGTGATGGAAACAGAATAAAGGAATATTGCGTGGTTTAAAACGAGGATAGGCGGGTGTGAGAATTGTATTCTCTCACCATACTTGTTCAATCTGTGTGCTGACCAATCATCAGAGAAGCTGGATTATATGAAGAAGAATGAAGCTTGTTAACACCATGCAGAACACAGATGACACAACCTTGCTTGCTGATAGTGAGGAGGAATTGAAGCACTTGCTGAAGAAGACCAAAGATTGTAACCTTCAGTATGGATTACAAGTCAATGTAGGGAAGACCCAAATCCTCACGACTGAATCAATAGTTTTCAAGAATGTCATCTTTCTTGGATTCATGATCAACACTCTTGGAGGCAGCGGCCAGGTCAATCTGCTGCACAAGGCTTCTTTAGAGAATTGAAAAGCAAGGATGTGGGCTGAGCCCCGGTGGCATAGTGGTTGTGCGCGGGACTGCGGCCCACTGGGACGGAGGTTCAATTCCAGCAGTGGGGCTGGGCCTCCTACTCCCACCACCGGAGAGCAGTGATGCCCCCGAAAAAAACAAAAAAGAAAAGCAAGGATGTTCCTTTGAGAACTGTGATATGCCTGACCCAAGCTGTGGTATTTTCTATTGCCTCACATACATGTGAAGGTTAAACAATGAATAAGAAAAATCAAAGTGGGGGGTGGGGGTGGAGAAAAACCAGAGAAGAATCAATGTATTTGCAGGGTGGTGCTGGAGAAGAAAATTGAAAATACTGTGGACTGCTAAAAGGACAAGCCCATCCGTGTTGGAAGAAATAAGGCCAGAATGCTCCTTAGAGAGAAGGATGGTAGGATTTCATTTTGCATACTTGGTACCTGTTGTCAGGAGAGACCAGTTCCTTAAAAGAGACATCATGTTTGGTTCAATGCAGGGTCAGTGAAAAGGGGGAAGGCCCTCAATGAGGTGGATCGACACAGTAGTTGCACCAACAGACTTAAGCACAGGAACAATTGTGAGAACCACTCAGGATCATGGGATGTTTTCTTGTTTTGCATAAGGTCACTGGGTTGGGGCACCCAACAACGACAATGCGTGGGAAGTTTCCAATGCTGGCATGATGTTTAGCAGACATTTCATAAAGGATGGCCCCCATCTCCACTCAACCCCCTGCCATCAAGTCCATTCTGACCCCTAGAGACAATACAGGAAGGGTAGAACTGCCCCCGTGGGTTTCTGAGACTTTAACTCTTTATTGGAGTAGAAAGTCCTGTCTCCCTGCAGTTTCGACCTGCTGGCCTTAAGGTTAGCAGGCCAACACATAACCATTACACCCCTGGGGCTCCTGCTCCAATCAAAACTTCTGTTAACTGACCAGAGAGTCCTGGGACTCTGCTTATCGAATCCTATTCCTGATCTAACTCCAAATCCACTACTTGTCTGAGCAACACATTCCTTCTTGTTACACTTTGCCGGACAAGCACAACTCAGGGACTTGTGAATTAAAGAGCAAGTTCATTAGAGAGAAAAACAGAGAAAGAAAAAGAAGAAAGACCTGAGAAGGTTGAGAGAGAGAGAGAGAGAGACCAAGTCTTACACAGGGGCCATCCCTTCAGAGAGAGGTCCTGACTGCTTGCAGGCTAGGATCTTTACCGGGCTGAGTAAACAAGCTTATCGCAGCAACGATGCAATTGAGTGAGCAGTTACCAAAGCAGAATTTTGCAGTTAGCCTTCACACCTGTGCTCATCTGGGAACCACAGCATATGGGGCGATTTGACACTTACAGATAAGGGTTGAGACATTCCGGGGTGGGCAGCGAATGGAGCTCAGAAACATCCCATTTCTATTACAGATACAGGTTGAGACAGCTGAGGGCAGGCAGTGACTAGAATTCAGAAACATCCTGGTTCTAAAATGGTTCCTGTATGGCTAACAGTTTGGCCATCTGTAACATTCTCACCTTCTGCCTTCACAGAATCCTCTCTCAGATTGCAGCTGTCATTGCTTCCTGCCTCCGATTACGCCTTCCAAACTCGGATTGCTTCCTGTCTGCATACCTGGAGGATCATCTGGGTCATGACAACTAAGTGATTCCATGGTAACATTCTTACCTCCCTGAAGGAGAAGCAGGTCTATCTCCAATCAGAGTGCTCCTGGAAAGCCACCGCCTATCTTCCAGTGGAGGTTTGCATGTGACTAAAACGGTGAAGAGGCTTCAGTGGAACTTCTGGAACCACTCCTGCATGGAACCCCCATAAAGAGGGGTGGGTTCAGCCAACAGTGGCTACCCATACCAACAGCGGTTTGCACTGAAGTATCGCTTCAGCCACGATAAAAAAGCCCACTGCTACTGAATCATTTCCAACTACTAGCAAGCAGAGAGTTAAGAATAGAATGACCCCATCTGGGTCCCCAAGGCTGTAAAGCCAATGCCTACACCTTTCTCCCTCAGAGCAGCTGAAGGGCTCAGCCAGCAGCCTCTCAATCCGCAGTCAAGTACTTTAACCACTGTGCCACCAGGCTCCTTTCAGTCTTGCGATGTGATCAAAAGTTGGCTTTAGGCTTGGCTTTTTGATCTTTGGCAGGCCAGGTAAACTTTAAAGGCAGGCCTGGATTCCCCGAACATGCACAGGCTCAAATGAGGTAGTGATGGCACAGTTATGGTAAAATCATCAACGTGATCCTGTCCATAATAGAACAAGGCTTGTGGCTTCATCATTAATATCTGAGTATACGTACTTTCAACTCTAGATGAGTCTTTCATGTGTCACTCAGTAAAACACACACAAAAAAATATTTGTGGGCTTTGGACTTGAAATTCTATCAGTTAAACTAGAAATGTGTATTCTTAATTCACAAGAGGATGCTATTAAGCTAATGGTGGTTATGAAGGCTCTTCGTGCTATGAAAACATGATTAAGAAAACCTTTAATGTACAAATAGGGGCAGCATTATCTTGATAACTTTAGGACCAATATTATAGCCTTTCTGAGCCAACAGAGCTTTCATTAAAAATAACCCAAGGCAGAGCAATAGACATTAGATTAGATCATAATTCTAATCTCGGTAGAACTATTTGATGTGCTGGCATCTATAACAGTAAATAAAATCGCCTTGAACACTGTATATTCCATTTTCAGTTGGCTAATTCCATTTAGGCCAGGAGTTTTTTAAAAAACAATTAGCATGCGGCATAATGAAGAGAATTGCTGGCTGTAAACACAAAGATAACAGGCCACTTTCATTAGTTTCCTTCCCCCAAAGACAGACCACAAAGCAGACAGAGGATTTTGGAATTGCCTTGTCATGTACTTAAACCCAAGATGTTCAAACAAGATGAAATAGCAGCTATTACATTTTTTTAAGGTTGCTTGAATCGAAGGAGGTCTTTATGCTGCAATTTGTAGATTAGAATACGAATAGAGCAAGATTGACTAACCACCCGAGAGGCCCTGCAGAGAATGCAGTTCATATGTCAGAACCTGCTGACGACTTAGCCAAAGCAGCCTCCTTGCAGAGGGCAAGGGTTTCCTGTACTAAACGAATTGCACAAGCGCTCACTCCTGTCATGCTTTCCCAGGAAAGATGTTGACATTGATGTGCACGTCACAAAGACTGATATACAGACTGAAGTGCAGAGAACTGGGTTGCAAGCCCATCAGGGGTCTATGGGTGGTGCAAAGGCGTGGGGTGGCACAAACAGTTCATAATGGGATACAAATAGAAAGACTGGTGGTTCAGATTCACCCCACTGTACCGCAGAAGAAAGACCTGGTGATCTACTTCCATAAGATGCAGCAGTTCTCAACCAGTGGGTTGTGATCCATTTGGGGATTAATTTAAATAAAGTGACCAGATTTTAACATTGGTAAAGCAGGACACCATTGATGGGGGGGGGGGGCGGGGGGGGGAAGAGTACAGGGGGTATATTCCCTTCTCGTTCTTCTGCCATTCCCTACTTTGTAGTGCATTCTTTCCAAAAATCGGGACATTTTATAAAAACACCACGGGACTCGGGAAAAATTGTTTAAAATCAGGACTGTCCCACCAAAAGTGGAGTTTCTTATCACTTTAGGGTTGAAGGACCCTTTCACAGGGGTTGCCCAACTCATAATGGTAGCAAAATGGCAGTTATGAAGTAGTACTGAAAATGATTTTATGGTGGGTGGGGCGTCACAACATGAGGAACTGTATGAAAGTATTGCAGCATGAAGAAGGTTGAGAACCACTGTCATAGAGTGTAATTCTACTCTGGCATGGAAGGAGTTGTCATGAGTCAGAATCAACTTGACGGCAACAGGCTTGGGTTGGGGTCTGGCTTCGTGATGTTCAACTGCTAACCAAAAGATCAGAGGTTGGAGTTGACCCAGAGGGTACTGCAGAAGAAAGGCCTGGTAATCTATTTCAAAAAAGATCAGCCACAGAAGACTCTATGAAGCAGAGCTTCATCTGACACACATGGGTCACCATGAATTGGAATCTGCTCCTCTGGCAACTGGCTTTTCCTTTGTTATTTTTGTTTGCTTGCTTCAGGCCAATTAGATTAATTGATTGCAGCAGTCACTGCATTAGGTCAATCTGCTGCTCAAGACCTCTTTAAAGTGTTGAAAAGCAGGGAAGTTGCTTTGAGGATTATGGTGCACTGGACACAAGCCACAGCATTTTCAATTGCCTCACAGCATGTGAAAGTTGGACGTTGAGGAAGGAAAGCCAATGAAGAATCCAAACATTTGAACAATGGTGCTGGAGAATAACCCTGAAAGTATCACGATCTTCCAAAGAACAAACAGATCTATTTTGGAAGAAGTGTAGCCAAAATGCCCCTTCGAGGCAAGGGTGGTAAGACTTCTCACATAATTTGGACATGAGTTACAGTCCAGAAAACTCACAGAGGGCAGTCCTATTCTCTGCTCTCCAGTTCATGAGCAATACTAGTCATTCCATTATCTGTGGACTCATGATGCCGCTTCTGCATTCTGGGCTTGGACTTCTTGATTGTGTGTATGTGTCTATGTCTGTGTGTGTTAGGCATCTGCCATCAAGTTGATGCCAGTTTTGAAGTTAGGATTTACAACATGCATTTTTTTTGGGGGGGAGGGCATTGCTGCCCTCTGGTGGTGGGAGCAGGAGACCCAGCCTTTGCTCCTATGGAGCCACTGCTGGAATTGAACTTCCATCCCAGTGGGTCTCAGTCCCGTGCACAACCTCTAAGCCACCGGGGTTCAGTCCTACAACATGCATTTTTATGGGACACAATTCAATCCATAATTCCACCCATAGAATGGATTTCTGAATTATGAAAATGTGGTAAATTATTTCTTCCAGGATCCTACTATTCCCCCTCAAAATCCATAGTCTTAGATCCCTGGTGGCATAGTGCTTACACGTTGGGCTGCTAACTGCCAGGTCAACAGTTCAAAACACCCACTCCTTGAGAGAAAGAAAGGGCTTTCTACTCCCATAAAGAGTTACAGCCACAGAAACCCACAGAGGCCGTTCTGCCCCGTCCTTTAGGGTCTGTATGAGCCGACATTGATTGGATGGCTGTTTTAGTGACTCTATAATCCTGCCTCCATGCTCTTTAATTCTGAATGTCTCTCAACTCAGGCTCTGGGCTCAGTTAAACTTAAGTTAATCTGTGAGTCTTCCAAGTAGAATTGGAAGACATGAAAACATTAAATCCATATTTTAAAAAATCTACATTTTAATAATTCAGAATTTCATCCTATGGGTAGTGTTATGGTGTGAATTGTGTCCTACCAAAAAAATGTGTTGCAGGGGACCCAGGTTAAGTGCCACAGGACACTGGGCATCGAATCCTGGATCTTTAAGATACATACCATGCTCCAAAATCCATATCAGAGGGTTCTGAGGAGGAACTCCACTAGGTGAACTAGACTCTACCTCAAGAACACCTGTAACCTGAGGACTTAAGACTGAAACTACCTGGTGTGTGAAGAAGCAGAAGACAACTGTACCAAGAGTCTTGAACTGTGAGTAGACAGACCAACATTGACTTAGTACATCCGTGTCCTACTTGCTGCATTGAGATATGTCTTATTCTGGCAGGCCTGTGATTGACATTGTCAGTGAATATTATCGTAAGTTTTACCTAGCAACCGATTCTTATTGTTCGTATAAACGGTGTCATCCAGTCACATAAGGATTCATTCTGCACAAGTGAATAATTCAGTTATTGCGATATATAGTTAGCATATACTGGTTTGATCACCGGCTCTCAATAGTGTTTTCAAAATTAGTACTATGGGCTAATCAATAACACTATTGATTATGCTCCAGGGAGATTATCCATGAGATTCTGTACCATAAATTAACAAGGAGGTCTCTAAGGGGAGTCAGAGACAGATAAATAACATGTATCAGAAAGGGTTTTTGGACTCGCATTAATCCTAACTCCAATCTAAGAACAACTATTTTTTACAACATGGCCCTGCTCGAAAGTTGCCCTCATGAAGGAAACATAGAAGAGGTGGGTAGCTGTAGCAAAATGTGGTGAAGAAATTAGACGGTGTCTAGGTATCAGACAGAATAGCATCTTGGGTCTTAAAAGTTTGTTTCCAAGTAAGTAGTCATCTAAGTGAGATGTCAACTAACTCCACAAGGAAGAAGCACACCAACATCTGTGACCCAAGGATTATAAATTACAGAATCCAAATCTGAAGGAGGAAATAGTTTCAGAATTTAAATTGTGAGATTCTGATTTTCAGAGGCTATGGATGGCAGTAGAAGCCCAAGATACATTTGTGAGTCCTGCCCAGTGAATAACCTCTGGTGATTTCCCTCTAGCCATCATTGAGGAATAGGAATAAATTGGTTACCACTAACAGAATAATGGAGAGGTGCCTACAGTAGTTTAAAATAAGAAACCTAATTAGAATGGTTAAAATCTTGTCACTTCATTTCCCTTCTGATACACTTTGGGCTAGATCTGATTTTCCATATACTGAGCTTTTTTGGATGCATTTTGCCATTGTGGGTAGCCTTTTTGAATCTTTGTGAATTTTTTGTATATGGAACCCAGGATAGATGAACCCATGACGACAGTAGCTAGAATAAGGGTTCTGAGAAAGGTATGGTGGGGGGAGGTGGGATGGAGGTGGGGAAAGTGAGCTGATATCAAGGAGATCAAGAAGGAATAAAAAATTTTGAGACTGATTGTGTAGCAATGGTATAATACTGCTTGGTGTCATTGGACTATGGAATGGTATGATATCCAGATTAGCGCCTAATAAAATAGTTTGGAGGTGTGGTGGTGGTGGTGGTGTGTGTGTGTGTGTTGTGAATCCTAACATCTATGCTTGTGGTAATGATACCATTTGGGGACAAGCTTTTGTTATGTTAATGAGGGAGAATTATTGTCATAGGTATCTTAAATCCATCTCCTTGGAGTTATTAAAGTGCATATTAAGCAAGCAGCATGTTTCTGTTTGACTTCCTACTTCATTGTCTCATGTCTGGAGTCCAAAAAGCTTGTAAGCAGCCTTCTCCGGGACAAGCATCAGTCTCTACTTGCCTGGAGCATCAGAGGAAGCAAGACAGTCAGGCGCAGGAAGGGGATATGGAATGTGTGGCTAACAATCTTCATGAAAAACTGCCTTCTCTGCCGTGAGACCAGACTATCTGGATAGTGCCCATTACTGAAGACTGTGAGCAAAGATTCTATAGAAGAATTTTCATCAAAAGGTGGGGGGAGGCCAAAGGTAGAATGAACAAAATTGGAAATTGTCTTGGACTCCAGATATTCTACAACAGTGTTCTCAACCTGTGGGGTCATGACTCTTTGGGGACCCTTTCACAGGAGCTGCCTAATTCATGACAGTAGCAAAATGACAGTCATGAAGTATCAAGAAAACAACTGTATGTTTGGGGGGGCAGGGTTTCACCACACCACAACATGAGGAACTGTATGAAAGGGTTGTGGCATGAGGAAGGCTGAGAACCACTGCTCTAGCGCAATAGAGAAGAAGCTGTGAAATTCCTGCCGTGAGATCACCTTTAAACCTTACACTGAAACTATCTCCTGAAGCCACAGAACCAAACATTGGAACTAGTCAAGGATGTCTGCCTTGATCATTGTGCTTT
>PVJH01038118.1:0-17397 GCA_004026705.1 Nesogale talazaci | reverse complement strand
GCCTGAGATCGCACAGAAACACGGAAACTCTCTCACCCGTGGGAGAAACATAGAAACTTACCCCTAGAAACTCGTGGCACATACACTCACAGGACCCTCAGTCGGAGGAAGTGGCGTCAGCAGGAAATTGCATCATGGGTGGGGGAGGGGCCTGGAGATCACGAGGGAGACGTAGAGGGAGGGGCCTGGAGTAGCGGCGATTCATTCTTTGTAGTTTCTTCTTACTCTGGAAACCGTGCGGACCCCTGTGCACTTTGAGTGCCCTGCTTGCATTTGACACGCATTTGCATTTGAATCACAACACACACAAGCAGAGACAGAAAGACAAATTGAAAGAAAAGTGGTGGGTGGAAATTTCCAGTTGCTCAGAGACGCACACCTGACGCCATCTGATGCCATCTGCTCCCCTTGACCACGTCTCTCCTGCCTTCCGCCTGAACGCCTCTCAACCACTCACCTCCAAGAAGAGACCTAAGCCTTGTAGTATCAGGAGCCACAAAGGAAGACCCTTCACAATCTGCCTCATCCCCTGGTGTGGATTTCAGGCTCTGCTCCCTGTGCGACACCACCCAGACTCAAGGCTCCTTTCCCTTGATGTGTACTCGAGAGAGCACCAAGATGGGGGATACCTGAAAATGCCACTGTTGTCTAGCTGACATCTCCTCCTCCTCTTCTCCTCCCCCCTCCCTCTCCTCACAACTGAAGACTTATCCCCGCCCCCCCCCCACCTCATCTGTGTGCTCTGTTTTACTCTTTTGATAAAACCTTTCTGTGTACGTGTCATCTTCAGCAAGTTTCAGTCAACTAATTGTCCTTCGTGGACAGTATTTTCTTTAAAACATTTCATGTGTTGAGGTCTCTCCTTTCTATTTCTATGCTATTGAGTGTTTTTATCAGGAATGGGTATTGGATATTGTCAAATAATTTTTCTACTTCTAATAATATGATCAAATGGTTCTTATTCTTTGTCCTATGTATGTAGTTGTTACATCAATAGCATTTTTCTAATATTGAAACATCCTTGCATCCCTGGTAATAGTTCTACTGAGTAAAGTTGAAATATGAAATCAAAGGAAAGGATAGATGCTTTCCAACTCAATCCATCCCATTTCCACAAATGCTAAGATAAAGTGCTCTGATGTATGATCTTATAACTCTCCTAAATGAATAGTTATCAAGGTAATCATCAAATATGTTATTTTTAATTAAAACACCACTATAATATATCCTGTTATAGAGTGTATTTTCAAAATAATTTTACCCCATATTCTCTGTAGTCATAAAATTTTCTTTTAAAGTTTCTCACACTTTATCATAGTCAAAAGGCTGAGAAGTGATTCTTTTATGCATTGAAATCATGAATAGTTTCTTGTACAAATCTTAGAGGTATATATATATTGAAGCCATGATTATACATTTTCAACAATGATTCTGGCACGATTATTACTTTACTGTTTGTTTTAAAGGAAACACTCTAACATTTCAGTACTTATTGTACATAGAGCCAAGGGAGGCTGTGGTTATTGGGTGTTAGGGAGAAACACTGGCCTATGTCAAGCTAAAAAGTTTTCCTCTTTTTTGTTGCCCCTCTACTTACCAAGCATCACAGTTGAAGTGAGGTATCTCTTGTATTTGCCTCTGGTTTGAAAATCACAAAATCTCTAAGGTTTTACTTACATGAAATAAGAAAATGCATTTAAAGGAAGAACAGCAATCAGACCTGTTGTGTGAATTCTGCCTCTGAATTATAGAGAGTAGAGTAAAAACTCCTTAGGCTTTTGTCCTTATAAACAATAGCCCAGAGCTAGACAGGTGATGCAGTGATTTATTTCAGACATGGAATTTAAAGTGTACTTGAGTATCTAAAAGAAGAAAATATTCAGGGTGTTTTGTATAAAATTAAAATTGTGTTGATATGGTAATTGTTTTATGTGGCCCTGAGCACAGCTGTGAGACACTGGTCGTAAGAGAATGATCTCCTGACCCACAATCACAGAGACTGAGGGTCACCTTTTATGATGTGGATGTTCAGCGTCACATAGGGAGGTGGATGCCTTTAGCTCAGTCAATGCTGCCGATGAGATATGCGACTTTGATCATACATGTGATAATAATCTAACAGTTTGTGAGGATAGGAATCTTTCTTTTCCCACTAAGACCTACACATTCTATTATTTCCAATTCAACTGAATCCCTTGCTGTAAGGTCAGTGTTACGTAGGACTTTAAAAATATGGGCACCAGGAACTGCTACTTATGTCATTATATTAGTCTCTTCCGCTTCATGTAAAATACATATTTTCCTGAATGTCTAGGCTTAATGAAGTGTTATTTCCTAGCTGAGGTATCACTTACCTGTTTCTGGATCACATCCATTACTATGCTCCTCCCATTCCGGGTCACGCTGAGACGGGGGCCGGAAGTGGCAGTGTCCTAGCCGGACGTGAGGTCACAGCGTGGCTCCTACTTGCTGTGCAGGGACGTGGTGCCAAGAAGCGATCGCAGCCTGAGCACTTGGTTGTCTGGTCGCCCAGGTGAGGGTCGGGCCGTTACCAGTTTGGGGTGACCCTGGTGCGCACAGCAGCCTGAGTGGGGTGCAAGCACCCTCCTACCCTACCGCCCTTTTATGCCGTGTGCCTCGCGTTATGTGGGAGGGTTTCCTGGAGGCTCGTCCATCCGCCCTTTTTTCGATTGGTTGGGGTCTCTGTTGAGCCTCATTACTGGAGAAAGTAGGATCCCTGACTGGAACTTTGGGCATCGGGGTTCCTGAATCGTACCCTTTGCAGGTCTGTCCTAACACCGCCCCCCGCCCCCGCCATTGTCTCCACACAGCTGTGCCTTCTCCCAGGAATCCTTGCACCTCTTTCTGCTCAAGGGTGAGGAGGGAGACCGGCGTGGGGGGTGGGGAGGCTTGTTCCTTTTCTCACTATGAAGAAGTGAATGCCGTTCAGGAAGCGATTTTGTGCAGCTGGTGCAAAAAACTTTTGGGCTTTCTTACACTCAAGAATTTTGCTTGTTTTTTAAAAAAATTTAAAACCCGTTTATTTTAATAGCAAGAAACCGAAGTAAAGCTTTCTTAGTGGAGGACAGACATCTGGAGGGAAGACATCCAGGCAATTAAACTGGATCCATTATTTCTGCAAATTTGTTAGTGTGGGGGAGGGTGGGAGCTGCTCCTGCTGATTGCCCAAAAGGAAATTTCTGTTTCTCTTGCCTCTGTAGAAGTTTGTAGTAGCATGTCCTGTGTTTAGACTTAAGCCAACTCCGTTTTAACTGTGTATTCCCATCTGGAGTCATTTTATCCCTGTTTCCATGAAAATTCCCTGAATGTGTTGCTTGGTTTGAACTTGGGCCGGGCAGGGGGAAGCTTTTCAATAAGTGATTTTAGAAAAAGCTCCTGCTTTAATGAAGTCTGACCCAGATCCGGGAGCTGGAGACCATAGAGTTGCTCAAGATCATCATCCAGGTCAGTGAGGGACTGCCCCTGGTGCTCCACACCCCTCCTTGAACATGTGCTGGCATAATGAGAGACAGCAGAGACAGCACTCTCCTCCAAACTCACTGCCACTGATTCTGACCCTATAAACCTCTGGGTTTCCCAGACTGTAATTCTTCACAGGAGTAGAAAGTCTCATGTTTTTCCAGCCAGCGCTTTCCAGCTGATGGCTTTGTGGTTGGAAGCCCAGCATGCAGACTAGAGGACACCTGCTCTCTACTCTCATTTTCCACCTCCCCATCTAGTGGTTCTAGGAAAGGGCACCTCCAAGCCACATGAGACCTCTTACAGCTCCCTGGCCAGGGGGATGTTCTGCCCCAGTGTCTGCCTGAGTTTGGAGGGTGAATCATGTGCAGAGACCTGCTCTTGTTCATCCCGTGATGTCAGCGCCTGTGTAGAGACCAAAGCTCTCAAAAATGTCCATGTCAGCTGAAAGGCACTACAATCAGAACTCTGCAGATACAGATCAAATTCTAGTGCTTATAGTAGCTGATTTCCTTGGGAAAGTCTTTTAGGCTCAATGGGCCTCTAATGTTTTGCCTCTAAAGGATGCCAGATATTTGCATTTGCACGTTAAATGACACAGTGCAGGGTCTGGCCTTCAGTCAGTGGCTGTTGCTATGATCCATGCCGTTGAGAGGCATGCAGGCACATCCTAGTTATGCTATAATAAGTGGAAATGAAGCTCATGGGACATTTACAGATGAGGATAAAAGTGCAGAAGAATTGCTTGGGCCTGTCCTCCCTTTCAAATGCCTCAGGGGTCCAGGCAGCTGAAAGGACGAGGAGGAGGAGCTGCGCAAAAGCCAGCCAGGTCCTGGTGCTAACCAGCCTCCAAGAACTCATCCAACTTCCTGATGAGGGCAGGGAACCTTTGTAGGAAGTTGAGCAGAGCAGTGACTGGTCATGTCAGTATTAGGTATATCACTGGGACTTCATTGTGGAGCCTGGCGCAGGTACTTGGAGAACGGGTGCAGTGTGGGTGCAGGGAGAGCAGGTAGGAGGTTATTGGGATAGTTCAAGAATAAGGTGTGCCCATGACCAAAGGATTATAGTGTGGTGTGATGGAGGTATCAGAGCCATTTGGGGTTAGGGACAGGCAGATGGTGGGGTATGGTGATGACTGGCAGGATTTGGCAGCATGCAGGGTGAAAGAATAAAGCTGACACTCAGCTTTGTGATGTGGGCATCAGAACAGATGATGTCATACATGTGACCCAGGGGACAGGTTTAGTGGGAAAGAGGATGGAGTCAAGCTTCAGGACCTCCTGGATGTAGATCAAGAGGCAGTATGTGGACATCTTATGCAGGCATTTGTGTGCTTACCTGTGGAAGGGCCCCAGGAATAACTTGCTAAGTTGGCTGGCAGTTAATGAACTGGCTGGGTCTTTTCCCTCTGTGTCTCATCATGGGCCAACCTGACTTAAGCTCCCCCAAGATGACAAACAAACTGGACTACGCCCTGGAGAAAATAGAGAACAAAGAAGATCCCACCGTAGCCATGCATCCCAGTTACCTCTCAGTCATTTAAGGTGGGGCTGGATACAAGGGGGTGTGTGGTTTCAGGGGCGGGGATTGAAGGGGAGGGGTGCGCTTTGCTGGTTCCTGGATGTTTGCAGCTCAGCTTCCAGTGAGAATAGGGCTTGGGGGCCACCACTCACCACAGTGGACCTTGTCATCCCAGCTTTCAAGAAGGACCTGGACCTGGTCATGCAGGTGGAAGAGGCGGCCAACCAACAAGTCAACGGCAAGAAATAGTCCCGGTGATGACTGCAAATCTAAAAAGAAGGGAAGTTTCCCACCAACTTTTTGATACCCTGCTGTATATCTATCACACAACTTTTACCTGTTCATTATTTACAGGTTTTAGCCTTATTGACAGTAATTAAAAGAATTTGCTTGCAAGTGTACCTTTCCACGATCCATGTAGTTTTTTCATCACCCCCACCACCACTTTCTCTTTACTGACACTAGTAGACACTAATAAATTTTGATATCTATACACTTGCCTTTTCTTGTCTTGTGAAGTCAGACAGTATGTGTCCTTTTGTGATTGACTTGTTTCATTCAGCAAAATGTCTTCAAGTTCTATCCTTACTGTATCAAGAATTCATCTCTTCTACTGGCAAAGCAGTACTTATTGTATCTACCACATTTTGTTTCTATGTTTGTCTCTTGATGGACATTTATGTTATAGAAGCTTTTTTTGGTTATTGATGCTGCAATGAATAGTGGTTTCTCTGTCTCTCTTTGAAGATCTTCAAGTCTTTTAAGTATATACACAATTAGAGTGCACGTCACAATTCATCTGTCACTTGATCAGATTGTGGTGGTTTGTTGCTGTCATGCTGGAAGCTACACGGGTTGGTTTTTCAATTATAACCCATGCTAATCAGACTTCAGAGTTTTCCAGCTCACACAGACTAAGGTGGAGAGGCAGATCACCACTGAAACATTAGCTCCTTGAAATAATATGAATAGTAGCAGAACATCATCTGATATAGTGGAAGATGGTCCCTCACATAGGAAGATTCAAAATAGGATTAGGGAAGAGTTGCCTTCTCCAAAGTTAGGTCTTCAGAGATCCTCAAGTTGGCTCCAACTCATAGTCACCCAGGGTATAAAACACTGGTCAGTTCTGGGCCATCCCTACAATTGTTTGAGCCCATTGTGGCAGCCAGTATGCCAATCCATGTGATTTAGGATCTCCTCTTTTTCTTTGTTTTTTGGGGGGGCATCACTGCCCTCTGGTGGTCGTGGGAGCTACCCAGCACTGCTCCTGAGCGCTGCCGCTGGATTTGAACTGTCAAGCCCACGGGCCGCAGTCCTGCACACAACCACTTTCGCCACTGGGGCTCAGTCATCAGGATCTTCTGTTTTCCTTTTCTTGGTTTTTTTTGTTTTTTGTTTTTTGGGGGGACATCACTGCCCTGGTGGTGGGAGTAGGAGGCCCATCCTTTGCCCCTGTGGAGCTGGAATTGAACCTCCATCCCAGTGGGCCGCAGTCCCGTGCACAACCACTACGCCACCGGGGCTCAGCCTGGATCTTCTCTTTTTCAACGATCCTCTGTTTTGCCTAGTGTGATATCCTTTTCCACTATCTGGTCTCTTCTGATGACATGTCTCAATACGTGAGACCAAGGCTCATTATCCTCACGTGTTAGGAGCATTCTGGCTATTCTCGCAAGACTGATTTGGTTTATTATTCTGATAGGTCACTTTCATTATTCTCTCCAAGTAGAGTAGACCTTAATGATTTAGTCAGCTGTTCACAACCTGTGGGCTGTGACCCCTTTGTGGGTCAAAAGACCCTTTCACAGCAGTCACTCAATTCATAACTAAAAGCATGGAAATCATTTTATAGTTGGGTGTTCACCACTACATGAGGAACTGTATTAAAGGGTCATGGCATTGGGAAGGTTGAGAACCACTGATCTAGATGAAGCAAGTCTTGGTGACCTTTGGCTAATATGGCATAACTCAATAAATCATTGAAACATCCATTAATCAGGATGTGGAATGTACAAAATAGGAGTCTTGGAAAATTTGAAGTCATCCAAAATGGATTTGTACAGGCCATTTTGAATCATGCAGTCATATGGTTTACTATGCTGGGAATTAAAAATTGAAACGATTTCATTTATCTGCCATCTGAACACTGCTGCCTGAAATTGTGTTGTAAAAGATCTTTTTACAGTGTTAAAAGTGCAAAGACGCCACTTTGAAGACTAAGGTGCTCCTAACTAGCTGTTGTATTTCCAGTGGCCTCCTACGGATGTTTAAAATGAACAATGAGTAAGGAGACATGAGAAGAAATGATGCATCTGAACTAGGTGTTGGTAATGAATTGAAATTACAATAGATTCCCAGATGAACTAACCTGTTTTGTTCATCTAACTGTTCTTTGTACAGCTAACTGTTCTTTGGAAGCAGTAATGCCAAGATTTCACTTGTGCTTTGACCATGTAATCAGACAGATATGCTATTAGTTTGTGGAGAAGGGCATGGTGCTTGGTAGAAGGATAACAAAGAAGACCCTCAGCAAGATGAATTGTTTCAGTGGCTGTAAGACTGGGCTCTAACATCACAGTAATTGTGAGGCCAGTGCAGGACCATGCAGTGTCTCTTTCTATTCCATATAGGGTCTCTATGAGTCAGAACTGATTGGCTGGCATCTAATCACAACCACGTGGTGCTATGTTGACTGTTTTGAGAAGCTGGTTGACTGTTTCCCAAAGAGGCTGTACATCTTCAAGTGCGTGGGACACTGATTTTGCAACGTCATAGACAATTTTTGTTAGCCTGTTTTATTAGAGCCTTCATGTGTGTGTCAGTGGCATTTCATTGTCATTTTAGTTTACATTTGTCAAAGGATGAATTCTTTAATACTTTATCTTCCTGAGCTGCCCTTTGAGATTTTCTGTTCAGCTCTTTGACTTCATTTTTTTTCCATTTGCCTTCGCTACTCTATGGCATTATGTGCAATTTCAAAGTCTCTTCTGATGTCTACGTTGATATTTTTTTTAATTTCCTTTCTTAAATGACCTTTTGTTTCCTTCATATATGATGTTCTTGGTACTCCTCTCCCGCCATTCCCACCCCCCAGTTCATCAGGTCATTAGTGTTCATTGCATTAAGTCTGTTTTTTGAAATGTTCCCTAATTTCAGATCGGATAGTCTCAAAATATTACTCTGGTCCTCATGTACTTGTTTGAATAGTCTTCAGTTTCAAATAATTTACAGAGGGGCTGAGACCCGGTGGCATAGTGGTTGTGCGTGGGACTGTGGCCCACTGGGATGGAGGTTCAATTCCGGCTCCCAGGAGCAAAGGCTGGGCCTCCTACTCCCACCACCTGAGGGCAGTGATGCCTAAAAAAAAATAATAAATAATTTACAGAAATTTGAGACTAAATCTATATTAGAGGTTTATGCTTTATGTTTAAAATATCATACCTTTAATGACTCTTAACTTCTTGACCAATTTTTAATTGTCTTTTAGTTGTTGACTGGTAAAACTTTATATTTTCTAAATATATTTGATATCTCACTTATGAATAATTACTGAGGTAGGTTGCCTTTTTCAAATTCTTGATTGTGTCTTTCCAATATAAGCGATTTTTATTTTCATGAAGTTCAACTTATGTTCATTTTTTGGGAGTTGCTTATGTTTAAGGTGTCATAATTGCTTAATATGGAAGATATCTTAAGAAACCATTCCCTAATCCTAAGGTCACAAAAAATAATGTATATGCTTTCTGTTAAGGGTTTTATACATTTGGCTATTACACTTAGGTCTTAAGATCTTGAGTTATATTTTGAGTTAGTGTTTGCAAATGGTTCAAGGTAGTAGTCAAAACCAAATTTTTTTCTGGGAGTATCTAGTTGTTTCAACAGCATTTGCTGAAGTGCTTTCTCCATTGACTTCTCTGGCCACTCTTTTTTAATCAATTAACTATATATGTATGAGGTTTATTTTTAGACTCAATTACCTTATATTTCATCAATGTATCAACCTTTATGTCAGTATGACACTGTCTTAATTAGTATCACTTTGTAGAAAGTTTTCATATCAGGCAATGTGAATCCCCTCCTCCTATATTTTATTATTTCTCAAGATTATTTTGGCTATACTAAAATCCTCACATGCCATAGGAATTTTAGAATAATCTTGTCATTTTCTGGAAAAACCTAATGCCGTGCTAGGAATTAGATCGAATATGTAGATCAGTTGTGCAATATTGCCTCTGGATAATATTCAATCTTCTAATCCATGCAATCATCTGTTTTCTAAATGACTCATTTTTGCTCAAGTCTAAGTTTAAATGTCAAGCCTTCTCACATCTTATGTAAAAGTTCACGCCTCTGCTCCATGAGAGCACATTATTTATTAACGTCACATTTATTACAACCTAAATACTTTTCTTCCTCGGTAAAGTTGATGCTTCAAGTCTTTTATTATAAAGATACTGTAGGAGAAAAAAAAAGATACTGTAGGGCCGAACACAATAAGAACAATAATTGTTCTTAATTTTTGTTGGCACTAGTGTCAGCTGGGAGTGGGGGGATGCGGTGTTGTGGAGCAGGAACATCGCAATAGGTATGATAGGAAGAAGGTGGGGTTTGGCACCCCCATAGGAACATGATCCGGGTGGGTGATAGTTTGTGAGGGGTTTGGGCCCCCAGAACATCTCTTTGGTGGTTTTCAGGAATCCCAGAGCACCTTCTGGCGAGGTCCCAGATGGCTGAGAAAACTTTTCTAGTAGGTGCTGGACCCTCAGAGCATCATTCTGGTTTGGTCTGGAGCCCAAATAGCATCGTTCTGGTGGGGTCATGGATCTCTCAGAGCATAATTCAAGCATGTCCCAGAACCCCACAGCATCATCCCATGGATGTTTCTAGTGCTTCATCAATGTGTTGAAGCATTTTGATTCTATTCAGTCAATTCTTGGCATCCTGTATTTGGCTAATTCTGTCAGTGCAGCTTGAACTTCTGTTAGTACTATTGGTCCTTTTTTTTTTTCCGCTTCACTGCCCTGGTGGGAGTAGGAAGCCCAGCCTTGCTCCTAGAGAGCTGCTGCTGGATTTGAACCATCAACCCTGTGGGCCACAGTCCTGCAAACAACCACTGTGCCACCAGGGCTCAGCTTCCTTGTTTATATCCTGCCTCTTGAAATGGTGGAATGCCAACTACTTCTTCTTGGTAGAGTAATGTATATTCTTACCATCTTCATTTGATGCTTCCTGTATCATTCAATATATTCCCCATAGAATATGTCAATGTAGCAACTCAAAGCTTATTTTTCTTCAGTGATTTGGAGATATACTGAACATATTCTTCCATTTTTGTTTTCTCACTGTAGGTCTTTGCATATCTTCTTATAATACTTCCCAGGCTGCTTTCTGTAAGTTTCTGTTCAGCTCTTTGATTTCATTTCTTATGAAGTGCCTTAGCTACTCCATGATTAAAATCAAGTTTCAGAGTCCCTTCTGATATCCACTTGGATCCTTTCTTTCTTTCCTGTCTTTTTAATGACCTTTTGCTTTCTTCATGTTCCTGATGATAACTCATAACTCATCAGGTCTCCTGTCACTGGTTTTCAGTGAGGGACAGTAGTCCCCAACATCTTAGTATTCAGGTGAGATAGGCTCAAGGTTGTATTTGGCTACCATGGATTTGTTTTAATTTTCTTCAGCTTAAGTCTAAACTTACATACGAGCAAGTGATGTTCTATTCCATAGTTGGTTCCTGGACTGATCTTAGCTGCTGACATTAAGCTTCTCCATCTTCTCTTCCCACAAATGTAGTCAATTACATTCTTGTGTAAGCCCACAAAGATATTTGCTATGAACAAGTTGTTAGTCTTGTAAAATTATATCATGTGATCTCCAACTTTATTTCTATTATCAAGATCATATTTTCCAATTACAGTTTCTTCCTCTTTATTTCCAACTTTTGAATTCCTATTGTCAATAATTATCCATGCATTTAGATTGTGTGTCTGATCAATTTCAGTCTGAAGGTGCTGATAAAATTCACCAGTTACTTCATCATAAGCTTTAGGGGTTGGTGCATCCATTTGAATAATCATTATATTTACTGGATTTTGTTGTATGCAGAAAGATAGTATCCTAAATATATTTTAGAAAGATGAATGTGATTGCTCTTGAATGTGTCATTCTCAGCATAGTAAACTGGGTGACTTATTCAAAAAGGCAGATATTAGTCCATTTCAGCTCACTAACAACTCCTGTGTATTGATCTTTATGAGTTCCATTTAACATTTGATGACTTCTAGTTTTTCTATATTAATGCTTCATACATTGAGTTTGAATTATTGTCACTGTGTTTTCTCATATTGAGTCATTTTCTATCAGCAAATGAAGGGTCTCAAAGGACTTATTCCATTCATGTCATTATGATCAACTCTGCTTTGTGCTGGCAGCTCTTCCATGTTTTCTGTACCTTTTATTCTGAGAAGAAACCCTGGTGGCATAGTGGTTATTCATTGGTCTACTAACTACTAGTTAGTATTTTGAAACCTCAGGTGAAAGAGGTGCCTTTGTACTCCCATAAAGAGTTACAATCAGGAAACACAGAGGTACAGTTCTATCGTGTACTATAGAGTCAGTAAGAGTTGACATCGACTCGATGGCAGTGAGTTGAGTGACCTGAGGGCTCATTTTTGGCCCTGACAGAGTTCTGGTGCTATTCATGAGGTTAGTAGTGGCTGGTTCCCCATAACTGGACAACCTAGTTCTTCTTCATATGAACTGCTCTCAGGAATCACTGAGCTCTCACCTCAGATGCTTAATTGATTTGGACTGTGGTCAGAACAGCAGTGGTTTTTATAAGCTCCATCATAGGTGATTATACTGTGTAGCCAGGCTTGAGAGCCACCCCACTGTGAGTTCTTCCACCTCAATCCTGACCCAAAACAAAGAGAACATATCACATGCACCCAAATCTTCAAACAGGTGACAGCATCATCCCCCTCAGAAACTTGTGGCAGCTAAATGATCTGCTTTCCAGACACCCCCACAAAAATGTGTTCCATAATCCCATTCTTTGACAAAATTACTTTTGTTGGATCATTTCTCTTTATTTGAATAGAGATCAAGTTCATTCACTTTCTTATTTGTTAGACATCCAAGAAACAGGACTTCTCCTGTTATAATCCCTGGAAACAGCCCTCATGGAGGCAAAGATGAAACATTGTGCCAGTGTCCCCATGTTTTAAAGACTGTGTATCAGGACAGGATGACACACTTGGCACTGCTGTTTCAGACTACAGTGCATTAATTCCATTATAGGTAAACAACTATAATATCAACTAGAAATTTTCTCAGAAGTAATTTTTTTTGTTTCTTTTTTCTGTTTGTTTGGGCATCACTGCCCTCAGGTGGTGGGAGTAGGAGGCCCAGCTTTTGCTCCAT
Organism: Nesogale talazaci; assembly: GCA_004026705.1. Taxonomy (NCBI): domain Eukaryota; kingdom Metazoa; phylum Chordata; class Mammalia; order Afrosoricida; family Tenrecidae; genus Nesogale; species Nesogale talazaci. Next base: position 4,968 of record PVJH01038118.1, on the reverse strand, counting down.
GGAGCTGGAATCGAACCTCCATTCCAGTGGGCTGCAGTCCCGTGCACAACCACTATGCCACCGGGGCTCAGCCAGAAGTAATTTTTATGTGAAGTACAATATTGTTGAAATCAGCAAGGGAGTCATTTTTATAACTGAACTATTGATAAAATAAGTCAAAATGTGTAGGCTATCTCCAAAACAGGATTTCACAAGAAGAATGAAGCATATGTGGGAACCTGACCATGTATTAGGAAAACTTGAGAAGGACGGAATCCTTTAATCCTCATAATAGTAAGGACTCTTAGGTTAACTTGACTGGGCTCATACAGTCAATAAGTAGCAAGGCTGAGACTTCATCCTCAGTCTGACTCCAGATGAAGCTACCATGCTGCTGAGACGTGGAGGAGTGGGAGTTAAAACAACACCATTACCAAGCAAGTCAATTCTGACTCATTCGGACCCTCTAGGACAGCTGGAACTGCCCCCTGGTGTTTCCAGAGTCTGTAAATCAGTGTTTCCAAAAGTTGGCAAAAGCGCACCCCTGAGGTGGAGGTGGGCATCAGTGGAATGATGCAGCAAAGTTGCAACAACAGATACCTACACTTTATCCGAGGTTAGGAGCTATTCCACAGATGTTTTCAACTGCCAGGGAAGTGTTGAGTGATTATTATTGTTGCAAATAAGTTTGGGAACCTATGAAATTCTTTCTGTGAAAGCATAGTCTCACTGTACTCCCACAGAACAGCTGGTTGTATTGAGCTGCGGGCCTTGTGGTTATCAGCTCAATACATAATGCACTATGCTATCAGGGTTCCTAACTTAGAAGTTAGTTAGCCAAAAGTAAACAACCAGTTCCAATTCATGGGATTCCAACTCACAGTGACCCCTCGTGTCAAAGAAAAGATACACTTGTTGGGGTTCTCAGTGATTGTTATGTTTTTATAGTACGATGCCAGGACTTTCTTCAGGGTGTTGTTACCTGTGAATTTGAACTGTCAATCTCGTGATCAAATCATCGACTGTCCTGGAGGGCACTCCAGTTAGGAGAAAAATAAAGGTAAAAATCAAACCACTCCCGCCATGGACTCCGTGCTGACTCACAGTGACCCCACAGGCCAAGGTGGAGCTGCCCCGTGGGTCTCTGAACTGTGACGTTCCCTGGAGTAGAAAGCCTCATCTTTCTGCTGAGGAGCAGCTGCTGATTTCGCATTGCTGGCCTGTAGTGAGCAGGGCAACACACAGCCGCTGCGCCAAGGCTAGTCAGGATGACGGTGGGGTAGGCGTGAGCCTGGCAATTTTGAGGGAATTAAAGACGGTCATTATTACCGGAGCTTGGCTTCTGAAATGCAGAGGGAAGGCTTACGCCAGGATCATTCAGAAAGACAGGGGAACATTCCCAAAGACAGTGGAAGCACTGGAACATTTTAGACTGAAGACGGACACAATATAGTTTTCTCTTTCTAAAGATTCTCCAGGGCTGAGCCCCGGTGGCGTAGTGGTTGTGCGCGGGACTGCGCCCCACTGGGATGGAGGTTCAATTCCAGCTCCACGGAGCAAAGGCTGGGCCTCCTACTCCCACCACCTGAGGGCAGTGATGCCACAAAAAAAAAAAAAAACAGTTATTACATGGAAAATAGGTCATGGGAATCCAGAGTATGTGTGGACGATGCCTTGATTGCACTGCATTAAGCAGTCCTCAGCAGCTAACTGCAAGCTGCGTGTAAGAAAGATCTAGCCGTCTATTCCTGCAGAGACCACAGCCTGAGAAATCTTGCGGGGCAACTTTACCCTACTGCATGGCTCTGTCGTGAGTGATGGCACCTACAATAAAACTGCATGGAGGGGAGGTTAAAGTTTGAGCTTTCACTCTGTTATAACTTTTATTGACATATAATTCCCATACCATGCAATTCAATAGTTTCATCATATTAAAAAGAGTTGTATAATCATAAGCACAGTAAATTTTAAGACACTTTCTTCTTTATTATACTCATGTTTTTAGCATCCTATTTCCCCACAACCTCCCTGTCACAATGGGTAAATGTATGGATTGTGATAAGAGTTGTATGAGCCCCCAGTAAAATGATTTTTTAAAAAATTTTGGATAATGGATATACATTAATGGATATACTGATAATGGATATACATTAAAAAATTCTTTAACATATTTGGAACAGATCCAGCTTACATTAAAATGATTATATACCATAATTGAGATTTCTCTCGGAGCATATTTTAAATAAGAAAATAAGCTCTCTCATGAACCCATTGACAGAAAAGAAGAACAATTTTCTAAGTAGGCACAGAAAATGAAGTAGGCACATTTTAAAAAATCAAAGATTTTAGGCCTCTATTCAAGCCCTCTTTCAAGGCAAGAGCACTTTGATCTAATAACCTGGCATTCTGTGATGCTCACCTTCCCAACACAAGCATTGAAGCTAATATGGATGCATAAGCAAATGTGGTGAAGAAAGCTGATGGTGCCTGGCTATTAGAAGATATAGTGTCTGGAGTCTTAAAGGCTGGATGTTAAACAAGTGGCCATCTAGCAGAGAAGCAACAAAGTCCAAATGGAAGAAGCACACCAACCTGTGTGATCACGAGGTGTTCTTGGTATCAGGTATCAGGCATCAGAAGACCTCTCCCCCACACACACAAAAACAATCATACCAATGGGGAAAAGGAGTGTCTGGTTGGAGACTCAAAGTCCATCTGAAGACAATTGGACATCCCTTCACAGAAGGGTCACAAGGAAAGGAGGAGCCACTCAGGGTACAATATATCACCAATGGAACACACAACATTCCTCTAGTTCTTTAGTTTTCTTCACTCCACTAACATGACCCCAGTTCTGCTTTACAAATTCAGATAGACCAGAGCTTGTATTCTGAAATCCAGGAGAGACAAACCCCTCAGAATAATAATGTGAAGAGTGAAACCATGAAGATATGGGGGAAGTGGAGCCAGAAGGGGGAGAAAGGGGAACTGACTGCACTGATTGTCGAATAAACAAGCCCCTGTCCCCCAGAAGGAGGAACCGCAAAAAGTGAGCGAAGAGACACAGAAGATGGTGTATGATATGGAGTCAATAATGATTTATACTTGATCAAGGGGTCGTGAGGGGAAAGGTGGGAGAGGTAGGGTAAAAAGCTGATACCAAGGGCTCAAGTAGAAAGAAAATATTTTGAAGATGATGTTGGCAACATACATACAAATGTGCTAGATGTGTGGATTGTTAGAATTGTGAGAATCCCCAATAAAATAATTTATTTTTTAAGTCAAAGGCTTTTCATGTTAAAAAAAACTACAACTCTAACATGAAATGGTTATAGTTCAATATGCTAATATGTTCATTAAAAATATCACAGCAAATATCATTCATCCTTAGAGGAAAGGGAAAATATCCCCACCCACTTAAGAAACAGGACAAACATACATTTCCACTTTCAATACCATATTAAAAATTCTAATGTATTTTTTAGTAACCATTCAGAAAAGGAATACATTTTAAAAGGAAGAAATGAGGCTTCCAAAGAGAAGGAATACTAATTTCTCTAATCATTATAAATTAATGGTATTTTATATAGCAGATTCCAAATATGCCATAAATACTGCGGCTAATAAACATTGTAAAAGTTGTAGGCTACATTTCAACACACAAAAATAACTTTTGGTATTGCACTCTCAAACCATTAACTGCTCATTTCTAATGCTGAAACCCTTACACCTTAACAGGCTGAGCATCCTTAGAACACACTTGTGGCAGTCATATGCTTATGTTAATTTTATAATTGAAATGTAGCGGTGGAGTCTGGCCTGTTAATCTGGAGATAGCCATTGAGTAGCCGATGAGGCCTGATTAAAAAAAGAAAAACAACGGAAAACAACAACAAGACTTTTCCAAAATAGAAATAAAATATTTTAGTTGTATCAATATTATTAACATGCTCAAAAGAAGTTTTGAGTCATTGCATACCAATGCCCAGTTTAAAAAAAAATTTTTGTGTGTGGCATCACTGCCCTGGTGGGAGTAGGAAGCCCAGCCTTGCTCCTGGAGAGCTGCTGCTGTATTTGAACCATCAATCCTGTGGGTTGCAGTCTCACACACACCCACTGCGCCACCAGGGCTCAGCCCCCGTAGTTTAAAATTTTTAAGAATATTGATTCCTGGACAATTTTTCTTAAGTTTACATTACTGGAACTAAGAAAATCTGTGGGTAACTTTTTAATCTGGATTCTTTGGCTGTAAAGTATGAGCATATTTTTGCACTTACAATGAATACAATATTACAACGAGTAAAATAATGTACAACTGAGGAAAGCACTTCTGGCATCCTTGTCAACAACTTTAATCAAGTTAAACCACTACAATGACTCTCTTCAATGATACCTTAACAAGTTTATGACATTGAATGTCTCATTTATTAAAACATGTTTGCATGTTAGTTCAGTTTTAGATGTCCCCCATTTTGACACTTGATAGTGTATCTGATCTCTTTACATGGTTGCAAACAATCATGGTTCCATCAGCCTACACTCTCCTCATACCTCAACTTAAGCTCAGGTTCTCCTTTCATGTTACCTGTACCAGGGGTTGGGGTGAGAGGTGGGGACAGAATGATAAAAAGTAACAAGTAACAGGAAGAAAAATAATTGTGTGTACATGTAACAAAGACAAAGTATAAGAGAGGTGGTTCTGACATAATTCCCGACTTGTTTTGGTTTGTGCCAGGTAGGTACAGAGTTCTATGAATTTATACCTATCTTTTCAATCATTTTGTTCTGTTAGGAGAGATAGGTCTGGTTGCATTTGAGCAATGGCTACCCTAGCCACATCCAGGGAAGAAAAGGAAACCTGTATTTGTTATCTACATCTTGAGAGAATATTCTGCTATAAAACTAGTATTATCGGGGCTGAGGCCCGGTGGCGTAGTGGTTGTGAGCGGGACTGCGGCCCACTGGGATGGAGGTTCGATTCCAGCTCCA
>PVJH01038117.1:0-17418 GCA_004026705.1 Nesogale talazaci | reverse complement strand
GAGATGGGTAGAGGTCTGACACATGTCCTCTGACCTGCATGCATGGTCAATCTCCTGATTAGATTGGGATGGGTCTGAGCAGATGTTGAGGGGAGATGTGTCCTGGGCACAGGAGTGACCCTGAGAGCAGTTCCATTCAGAAGGGACCTGGGCATGTGTGGGAATGACGAGATGGTTGGTGGTCTGTGGTCAGAGAGAACACAATTTCTTCTTATGAAGAAGTATGAAGGAAGGGGTCATGTTGGTGCAGATTTCTCGTCTGTGAGATTCTGCAGCCTTTGGAGCAAGGATAAGATTGGTTTGGAAATCTAGCCTTCAGCATGAGGATGGAACATCCGAGGCTGCAGGAAACACTCGGAAACATGCAAGAAGAAATGGAGAAGCTGATGTCCTGTCAGTTATGTGGGCTTCCGACCTTCAACATCCATTTCCTTCTCTGTCTTAGTAACCATTCAGGGCTGCAAAAAGACCATTGTATATTTCAGGGAAACAAGCACCTGGAGTCTATTCAAAGATTCCATCAGAAGAATCTGGACCTTGTATTAATTTCTGTGCAACAGATGTTGAATGTGCCCAAGGAAAGAAATGCTACAGCAGTGGGTGTAGCCGTATCTGCAAAGCTCCTGTTTTCACAGTAAGTATAAGTCCATCAACAGATGCCTAAGAAGGGAGACAAGTTTGTGGTGGACTTTGCTCCAAGAGAAAGGGACCAGAAGCAAATATCGTCAGAAGGATTTCTAGTTGCCTTTTCTAAACACCCCTGCCCCAACCCCCACCTCCAAAAGAAGCGACATTCTAAGCTAGTCTGAGAGGACTGGTGGAGACTGGGATCCATGATCTTACACTCACAGGATTACTATGACCCAGGAGTTCTCATCGGCCTCCTTTCCTCTTGCTACAAAAGGCCAAGTATAATGCTTAACCCTTCCTGCAAAGTGGGTGATCTTGGAGGGAGACCAGGAAGGATCATCCCTTCACCATTTCCTATAACAGCCTGTTGCAGTTTTAAAGTTGAAATGGAAAGTTGAATACCACAGGTCAGGGATATGTGTCCATATCAGTAATTACAACCTGGTGGAAAGACTGCTTTGTACAAATGTATAATAAATTCAGTGGGAGCAATGAGAAGGGTCATTAGTTTTGTCTGGGTGTTTTTGGATAGATTGTCAAGGAGTTTTCAATGCTTAAAGGATGCCTAAAGTTCATCAAATAACAGGAAGGTGGTCTCCGTGTTTCCCAAAGTGGGATGAGGCCACCCCTGGGACAGTGGGGGTAGGGGATGATGAAACAATCAGAGGAGGAGGAGGAGGAGGGCTGCACTGCAAAGCAGATATCTACCTTTTAACTTGTAATGTAGTACAAGTATTTCATTATCATGGGGTGCTCCGTATTTTTTTTTGTCTTAAAGAGGGAAAGCAGGTCAAATAGAGTAGGGACAGAAGAAAAGATGAATGTGAATTCCCCTTTATATAGTATTGTGGTTTAAAGGGTCTTGGAGGCACTACAGTGGGTCTCTTAAGTGAGAATTCAGAGCAATGAGCAGTCTGCTGAAGAGACTGAATGATAAACTGTTGGAGGTTTTTAAGCAGAGGAAATATCATAATTCAATTTGTGTTTTAGAAGGATAGTTCTGGTGGACCTTGAAAGATAGAGGGAATCGTCATTAAGCCTGCATGGTACCAGTCACAGAAGATGCTCATAAATCCATGAATTCCATGCCTGGCATTAGGAGACACCTTTCATCCTACATTCCTGGCCATTCCTTCTCCTTGGCATTGCATCCCTAAAAGAAGAAGAGCTAAAGTGGCCTTGTGTTCAAAATAGATGGATGTCTAATAAATGTGTGTCCAAATAAATTGTGTTGGTAGCATTATTCATGATGACTCAGTCTTCCTATTGAAGAATCCAAACATATCCTCTTTGGATCAGCAAGACCACATGTATTTACTGCAGTGAGCCCCATGAAGGCCAAGGACTCAGGGTACCATCAAGACAACATTCTCCTGCCTCATTCCTGCAGGGGCCTTGGTGGGTTACACATAGCTTCTAACCACAAAGGTCTATGGTCTGAATCCTCTACCTGCTCTAGGGGAGTGAGACAAGACTGTCTATTGCTATAAAGATTTAGTTTCAGAAACCCCTGAAGGGCTGTTCTACTCTGTCCCCTGAGGTCTTTATCAATTGGAATTGATGCAGTGAGAGTGAGTATGAGGTTTTGGCTTTGTTGTGAGACCTTCTTCCTTGCCTCCTTCCTTATTTAAATCTACAGGCAAAGCAAAAGGCCTAAGATTACTTTATTGGGGTTTTGTGGACATAGGGTTTTGTCATACAAATGGAATTAAACAGCTGGGGAGCACAGCACAGACCTGTGGCCACAGGTTCTATTCGGATCAGACTTGGAAGGAGCAGAGGTAGGAGCAGGTATGCAGATATGTCAGGCAGTGTTCTCTTAGAGAAATAAAACAAGGACACTAGTCATTCTCTTTAAATATTTATATATAGAGAAAGGTATAAGAGATAAGAAAGAAACAGTTAACTATCTATAAAGGAGTACAAATGGCTCAGTGCAACTCACTTGTGTGAGACAGCTAGAAGACTGGCAGTCCTTCAAGTCTTGAGGGCCGCTGAGTAGTCCTCTGTAGAGCAATCCAGGCTATCTGGTCACAGGCAGCAAACAGCAGAGCAGGGCACCAACAGTCAGTCAGATGACAGAGTCCAACAGTCCCCAGCTCAAGAGATGTATATCCCAGGAGCGTGGCGAAGTAGGAACCTCAACTCACAGCTCCACAGTCCATGATTAGGTGTCCCACGGGTAGTGTTGATTGGAGGTCGAGGCACAGGACGAACAAAGCAGCTGGCTGGTCCGAAGATGCAAAAGCAAGAGACAGGGCAGGCTCACTGAGCCCTTCTTATCTCTGCCCTTCAATTCATCCCGTGTGCTCATTGGCCGTGCCATCACAGCAGACCCGCCAATCTTCTGTGGCCATGTTGGCATAACAAACCTACCCATCACAGCAGATATTCTGTTGAAAGGCAAGAACACAGCCTAGAAAGACCAATTGCCCAAATTTAGGAGAGTGATTTGACCCTCGGGTAGTAGAGTTTTAAGTAGTTCGGTAGGGATATACGTGCTTCTGTCCCAAAGTGATTATGTTTGTGAGTAATGGCTCCTAGTTCATTCACTTGATTGTAGGTGACCTCTGAGAGTAGCAAGCGAAAGTCTCATCTTTGTCCCACTATTGGTTCTCGGATATTTCAATGACTGGGGTGTTGCTAGTTGAGGGATTTGGTTCTGATTGGTAAGAGCCCTCTGAATAGCAGGATGCAGTCCAAAAGGTCCTGCCCTATCCCCACTGTCCCTGCTGGGTCTGGGTTCCTTGTTGAGGCCATTGTGTTGACCAACCTTATTGAGGGTCTTCCTGTCTTCAGCTGATCCTCCACTCAACAGGGAATAAGGTCATTCTCCAGGGATTTGTCTCTCCTGATCACAAGTTCAAGGACAGGAGAGGCCATCTTCCTGTCCTCCCTTGAAAGAAGTATTCTGGTTGTCCTTCTTCGAGGATACCATGGTAGACTCCATGGTCTTCACCAACACCAATAGTCAAAGGTTTCCATTTGCTTTGGTCTTCCATATTCATTGTATAGTGAATGCATGCATACAAGGTGGTCAACAATATCATGATGGAGTCAGGTTCACCTTAGTTCTCAGAGTGTCGTTTTGGCTTTTCTTTTTTCTTCTTGGATGTCTCAATAACGGCTTCTCTGGATATGGTTACTAATAAAATGAAATCTTTAATAGCACCAGTATTGTATTTACCACAATGTTTCTCATTCATCCAGGTGTGAGCATTTTTGCTTTGTTTATATTGATGTGTAATCTATGCTGAAAACTGTTGTCCTTGATCTTCAACAACAAGGGTTCCCAAGCCTCTTCACTTTCAGCAAGCAAAGTTGTGTCATGTGCATATTATAAGCTGTTAATGGGTCTCCCTCCAATCCCAAGGCCACATCCTTCTCCATATAACCCAGTTTCTGGAATTATTTATTCAGCTCACAGATTGTGCAAGTATGGTGAAATGTACAACCCGAATGCACAGGTGTCCCGGTGTTAAAGCACACAGTATTTCTTCAAGAACCCTTGGGGCCATAGCCAGTTAAACATAGGGCTGTTGAGCAGAGCTCAAACTCACATGGCACTCCTTGGGGAAAAGATGATGTTGTTTGCTTCCACACAGATTCATAGCCTAGGAAAATATATGGAGCAATTTCCCTCTGTCCAAAAGGATTGCCTTGATTCAGAATCTCCTTGATGACAATGAGAGAGAGAGAGAGAGAGAGAGAGAGAGAATGGAAGATGAAGAGGGATGATGAGTTTGTATGTGTGTAACCTTTTATTCATTTTCAAAGGCTAATGCCTTTGCACAGACAATACAACACAAATAAATACCTTCCCGGTATTCTCTGCTTTCACCCAAATCCATCTGATTCCGGTAAAGATAGCCTTCATTTCATATCATCTTCACCCAAATCCATCTGATTCCGGTAAAGATAGCCTTCATTTCATATCATCTTCTGAATCTAGCTTGGATTTCCAGCAATTCCATGTTGATGTACTGCTGCAATCATTTAAAAATTACTATCAGCAGATATTTTTGTATGGGCACATTCACGGTTATCTACAGTTTATCTTATAATATGGATTGATGTACAAGTTTTTCGATGCTAGTTGGTGCTTAATATGTGTTTGTTTCTGAAGAGAGGTGACAGGTCAGATGGCTTTGGGATCTGATGGGACTGAAAAAAAGGTGAATGTGGACCCACCCTTTGAAGAGTATTGTCATCTAGAGAGTCTTGGAGGCACTGTAGCAGGTCTCTTAAGCCAGAATCCAGAGCAACGAGCAGCCTGTTAAAGAGACTGAATGAAAAACCATGGGAGATTTTGAAGTACATAGAATGCCATGGTTCACTTGGTATATTGGATGGGGTGGGCTGGATGGGCAGTCTGGTGACAGGAATAACGGGACTGATGGTTCCAAGGTGGACATGGGAGGGAGGGTGTTGGCTGCCCTGGGGAAGGGGGTGGGGAATAGTGGGTGGTTCACATTCATTGGCGGGATGGGTGTGGGAGGTTCACTAGGGATTGATCAAGACTAATGTAACAGAGAGAAAATATTGAAACCCAAATGAAAGTTGAGCATGTTTGTGGGATGGGAGGAGGTATAAGGAAATAGAGGAAAGGACTGGGGAATAAGGGGGAATTTATAGAGGTTTGAATGCTGGCATGTACATAGGTGCATATATTTATATATGACAATGAGTAAATAGATCAATGTACATATATTTATAGGGTTAGTATTAGGACAGCAGACAGGCATTGGACCTCCACTGAAGTACTTCCTCAGAGAAAGAACATTTTGTTCTATTAAATTGGCATTCTATGATGTGCATCTCCCCGACATGATCACTGAAAACAAATGTGTGCATAAGCAAATGTGAAGAAAACTGATGGTGCCCGACTATCAAAAGATATAGTGTCTGGGGTCTTAAAGGTTGAAAGTAAACAAGTGGCCATCCCGCTCAGAAGCAACAAAGCCCACATGGAAGAAGCATACCAGCCTATGTGACAACAAGGTGTTAAAGGGATCTGATATCAAGCATCAAAGGACTAAAAATTATATCATTATAAATGAGGGGAGTGCAGCTTGGGGACCCAAAGCCCATCAATAAGTGAAGTGGCCTCCTCTTACAGAGGGGTTACAGCGAGGAGATAAGCCAGTCAAGGTACAGTGTAATAACAATGAAATATGCAACTTTCTTCTGATTCTCAAATGCTTCCTCCCACCCACTATCATGATACCAATTCTACCAGACAGATGCAGCTAGACCAGGGGACGTTCACTGGAGTCGAGTCAGAAACATGGGGAATTTAAGATAGATGATCACTGGGAACTAGTCGGGGGAGTGGTGATACTGGGAAGATGGAGGGATGGTGAAGTAGAAAGGGAAAACTAAATTCAAGGATCTACATATGACCTCCTCTCTTGGGGCGGACAACAGGGGGGTGGGTGAAGTAACACATTGGACTGTGTACGATATGAAAAGGTGATAACAATTTGTAAATTATGAGGGGGTCATAGGGGAGGAGGAGGGAGAGGGCAAATATGGGAATCTGGAATTTTTTTAAAATAACTAGAGAAAAGGAGGAAAGAGAAGCTTATATCAATGGCTCAAGTAGAAAATATTTGGAAATTAATATGGCAACATGTGTACAAATGTGCTTGATACAAATGATGTGTTGAATCTTCTAAGAGCTATAAGAGCCCCAATAAAATCTATATTTGAAAAAAAAAGGTAGTTCTAGTGGCCTTGTGAAAGACAGAGGAAATTTTCATTAAGCCTCCATGATAGCAACCACAGAAGATGTTGACAAATCCATCATATCCATGCCAGGCAAAAAGACACCCCCTTACCACTCCATTGCATCCCTAAAAGAAGAAGGGTATGAAGGGCTTGTACCCCAAATAGAAAATGAATATTTAATAAATGTGTTTCTATGCCTATGGCATGATTCATGATGAGTCAGTCTTTCTATTAAAGAATTCAAATGTATAATGTTTGGACCAACAATACCACATGTATTTACTGCATTGAGCCCCATGAAGGCCAGGGACTCAGGATACCAGCCAAAGATGACATTCTCCTGCCTCATTCCTGCAGGGACCTTGGTGGGATACACACAACCACTAACCACAGGTCAGCAGGTTGAATTCTCTACCTGCTCCACGGGAGTAAGCTAAGGCTCTTTACCTCCATAAAGATTTAGTCTCTCAGAAACCCCAGAAGGGCACTTCTACTCTGTCCACTAAGGTCCCTATAAATTGATGTTAATGCAGTGAAAGTGAGTATGGGATTTTTAAACCTTCTTCCTTTTTCAGTATATGTGCCTCCGAAGCAAGCACCCTTGCCTTCTTCCTTAATTAAATCTCAGGCCAAGCAACGGGCATAAGACTACACTCTTGGGGCTTTTTTGAACATACTTTTGGTCAAACAAATGATATGAAATGGCTGGGGAGCCCAGCACAGGCCTGTTGTCACAGGTTGTACTGGGATGAGATGTGGAAGGAGCAGAGGTAGGAGCAGGTATGGAGATAACCTGTTGGAAGTCAAGAACACAGCCTAGAAGGACTAGATGCCCAACTCCAGGAAGGTGACTTTGACCCACGGGTAGTAGGATATTAAATGGCTCTGTAGGGACATTTCTGCTTCTGTCTCAACGTGATTATGTCTGCCAGTAATGACTCTGAATTCATTAACTTGATTGTAGGTGACCTCTGAGTTTCATCTTTATCCCACTATTGGTCCCTGGATATGTACATGATGGATGTGCTGCTAGGTGAGGGACTTGGTTCTGATTCATAAGAGCCCTCTGTATAGCAGGATGAAATCCTACTGACCCGACCCCATCCCCACAATCCCTGCTAAGTCTGAGTCCCTTGGAGGACACTCTGTTGATCCACTCTGTTGTGGGCTTCTGCTCTTCTGCTGACCCTCAACTCTACTGGGAATAAGGTATTTTTTCTGGAAATTGTCTCTCCTGGTCACATGTTCAAAGAACATGAGAAGACGTCTCCCTGCCCTCCATTTAAGGAGCATTCTGGTTGTCCTTCTACATGGATACCATGGTGCCCTCCATATTCTTCACCAATGCCAGAATTCAAAGGCATCCATGCTCTTTGATCTTCCTTATTCATTGGAAGTGGTTACATGCGTATAAAGTGGTCAACAATATCACGATGGAGTCAGGTTCACCTTAGGTCTCAAAGAGACATCTTTGCTCTACTTTCTACCTCTTTTAAGGGAGCGTTCACAGAAGTTGCCCAATGCAATACATCATCGATGGCTGCTTCCCCGGATATGGTTCCTAATAAAATGAAATCTTTGATACCACCACTTTTCTCTTTATCACAATGTTTATCATTCGTCCAGGTGTGGAGATATTTGCTTTGTTTATATTGAGGTGCAATCCATGCTGAAGACTGTGGTCGTTCATCTTCATCAAGGCTCCCCGGCCTCTTCACTTTCGGCAAGCAAAGTTGTGTCATGTGCGTATTGCAAGTTATTAATGAGTCTTCCTCCAATCCCGAGGCCACGTCCTTCTCCAAATAACTCAGCTTCTGGAATTATTTACTCAGTGCACAGATTGAGCAAGTATGGTGAAAGTATGGTCACAACCCGGATGCCCAGGTGTCCCGGTGTTAAAGCACACAGTATTTCTTCAAATACCCTTGGGGCCATAGCCAGTTAAACACAGGGCTGTTAAGCACAGCTCAAACTCACCAGCCACTCCCTCCCCGAGGAAAAGATGATGTTATTTTCTTCCACAAAGATTTATAGCCTGGGAAAACCTATGGAACAATTCCCCTCTGTTCTAAAGGATTGCCCTGAATCAGACTCCACTTGATGCCAGTGAGGGAGAGAGAATATGGAGGAAGAAGAGAGATGATGCAAGTGTGTGCCCATCAGAGGAACAATGGTTCAGTTCCAATGGTTGTCTTTGCATAGACAATAAAACACAAATAAATACTTCCTGGTATTCTCTGCTTTACCCCAAATCCATCTGATGTCAGTAATGATATGCCTCATTTCATATGTCTTCTGAATCTAGCTTGGATTTCCAGCAACTCCTTGATGACATATTGCTGCAATCATTTAAAAATTACTATCAGCAGATGTGTTAGTCTCGGTACACTATGGGACATCTACAGTTTAACCTGCAATATGGAATATAGCACATCTTTTTCACAGATTCATGGTGCTAAAATTTATTTCTCTCTGAAAGGGAAGACTATGAGTCAAATAAGTTTGGGTGCCATGGGGCAGAAGAATCTGCCTTGGAAGAATATTGCAACATACAGGGTCTTGCAAGCAGTATAGTGTATCTCTTAAACTAGAATCGAGAGCAGTGAATAGTCTGATCAAGGGAGTGAATGGAAACCATTGGAAGTTTTGAAGTTGAAGGAATGTCATGGTCCAACTGGTATTTAAAAAGGGTTGCTCTGGTGGCCCTGGGAAAGACAGAGGAAGTCCTCAATAAACTTACATGATACCATCCACAGAAGATGCTTATAAATCCATGAATCCCATTCATGAATCCCATTCCTGGCCATTCCTTCTCCTTAGCATTGCATCCCTAAAAGAAGAAGAGCTATAAAGTGTTTGTGTCAAAAATAGAAGATGAATGTCTAATATATGTGTGTCCAAATAAATTGTGTCTATGGCCTTATTCAAGATGTCAGTCTTCCTATTGAGGAATGCATACATTGTCTTTGAACCAGTATTACCACATATGTTTATTCTGCTGAGACTATGAAGGCCAGGGACATAGGATTCCAACAAGCCAAAGATAACATTCACTCTCCTCACCGTGCAGGGCCTGGTGGGCTACACATAGCTTCTAACCACAAAGGTCTGTGGTTTGAATGCTCTATCTGCTCAGGGCAGTAAGATAAGGCTGCTTATTCCTGTAAAGATTTAGTCTCAGAAACCCCTGAAGGGCAGTTCTACTCTGTCCCCTCAGATCGCTATAAATTGGGATTGATGCAGTGAGAGAGTATGAGGTCTTTGGTTTATTGTGACTTCTTCTTTGTCTTCACCCTTACTTAAATCTCCAGGCCACGCAAGGTGTATAAGACAACTTTCTTGGGGTTTTTGTGAACATATGTTTGGTCTAACAGATGAAATTAGATGTCTGGGGAGCACAGCACAGACCTGCAAGCACAGCATCTGTTGGAGGGAGACACGGAAGGAGCAGCGGTAGGAACAGGTATGAAGGCATTCCATTCAAAGGCAAAGATGTGGCCTAGTCCTGGATGCCCAACTTCAGGAGGGTGACTTGAGCCTCAGGTGGTAGAGTTTTAAGTGACTCTGTTGGGGTATTTCTGCTTCTGTCCCAAAGTAATTATGTTTGTGAGTAAGGTTCCTAGTTTATTAGCTTGACTGTAGGTGAACTCTGAGAGTAGTAAGCAAAAGACTCATATTCATCACAATATTGCTTCCTGGATATTTACATGATGGATGTGTTGCTAGGTGAAGGATTTGGTTTTGATTCATAACAGCCCTCTGAACAGCAGGATGAACTGTAATGGTCCAGCCCAACCCCCTCAATCCCTACTAGATTGAGTCACTTGTTGAGACACTCTGTTGATCCACTCTCTTGAGGGTCTTCCCCTCTTCTGTTGGTCCTTCCCTCAACCAGGAATAAGGTCTTTCTCCAGAGATTTGTCCCTCCTGATCACATGTTCAGAGGACATGAGAAGACATCTCACTGTCTCCCCTTATAAAGAGCATTCTTGTTGTCTTTCAACCAGGAGACCATGGTCCCTCCTTTGTCTTCACCGACACCAGAATTTAAATGCATCCATGTTGTTGGTCTTCCTTTGAATGCATGCATGCAAGTTAGTCAACAATGTCACGATGGAGTCAGATTCACCTTAATTCTCAGAATGGCATCTTTGCTTTGCTTTTACTTCTTTTAAGAGAGCTTTCTCAGCACTTACTCAATGCCTTACATCACTTGCTGTCTTGTTGGCTGCTTCCCTGGATATGCTTTCAAATAAAATTAAATCCTTAATAACACCATTATTGTCTTTTCCACAATGTTTATTATTAATCCAGGTGTGAGCATTTTTGCTTTGTTTATATTGAGGTGTGATCCATGCTGAAGACTGTGGCCGTTCATCTTCATCAACAAGACTCCCAGGCCTCTTCACTTTCGGCAAGCAAAGTTGTGTCATGTGCATATTGCAAGCTGTTAATGGGTCTCCCTCCAATCCCGGGGCCACATCCTTCTCCACAGAGCCAGCTTCTGGAATTATTTATTCAGCTCACAGATTGTGTAAGTATGGTGAAAGGAGACAACCCGGATGCACAGGTGTCCTGATGTTAGAGCACACAATATCTCTTCAAGTGCTTTTGGAGCATAGCCAGTTAAACACAGGGCTGTTAAGCAGAGTTCCATCTCACTGGCCACTCCATGGGGAAAAGATGATGCTGTTTGTTTCCCCACAGATTTATAGCCTGGGAAAACCTATGGAGCCACTCAGCTCATTCTCAAAGGAATGTCCTGAATCAGAATCCACTTGACAACTGTGAGAAGACAGAGAGAGTGACAGAAGCAGGGAGGGAGGGAGAGAGGAAGGGAAAGGATGAAGAATAGGGATGGAGTGTGTGTGTGTGTGTGTGTGTGTCCATTGGTTCAGTTCAAAAGACTAATGCCTTTGCACAGACAATACCGCACAAATAAATACTTCCCTGTATTCTCTGTTTTCACCCAAACCCATGTGATGCTAGTAATGATATCCCTCATTTCATATCATCTTCTGAATCTAGCTTGGATTTCCAAAACTCCTTGTTGATGTACTTCTGCAATCATTCAAAAATCACTAAGAGGGTGGAGCCCTGGTGGTGTAAGTGGTTGAGTGCGGGACTGAAGCCCGCGGGCTTGGTGGTTCAAATCCAGCGGCGGCTCTCAGGAGCAGCATTGGGTAGCATCCACAGCCACCAGAGGCAGTGATGCTCCTCCCCCCCAAAAATATCATTTTCTTGAGGGCTCTTACAGCTCAACAATCCACACATCAATTGTATCAAGCATACTTGTACATATGTTATCATCATTGGGGGGGGGGGGGTTTGCATCACTGCCTTCTGGAGGGAGTAGGAGGCTCAGCTTTGCTCCTGGATTGCTGCTGCTGGAGTTATATCATTCTTTTCTAGACATTTACTTTCTATTGAGCCCTCAGTATCAGCCCCTCTTGTTTCCCTCCCTCCCAGCAACTAAAATTTGAGCTTTAGAATAAGTACGTTTAGAATCTCCTTGGATAAGTACCTGATCACCAACATTTACCTTGTCGAACATAAAGGGATTGTGTTTTTTCTTGAAGCACATTTCAATCAGTGAAAATGCTTGAGTGGCGGCCATCCAGGACAGGATCAGTTTCTCCCAAACCCAGGCCCTGTGTGCAGCCAGCCTCCTGATTGTTCATTATTTTCCAATTTTGTCCTAGGAAGCAGGGCTGGATTCACCTCTCTGATCTTGATCGGGACTCCGAGTGATATGAAACCTTTAGCAGCTTCACCATTGTCATCATTTCTCATAATGCTCTGACAGAAGAGCCAGGCCTGTGCAGCTCATGGGAATAGTGCCCCCTGGTGGGGTGCAATGCGTGGACTCAGCAACAATCTGCCCAGTGCCAGACATGGCCCACAGATTGCCCTTGTAGATCCCCCTTCTCAGCCTCCCACCTTCAAGACACCCCCCTGGATTTGTTTCTTTTGATCACCTTTTCCCATGCATGGTTGGATCCTTGCAAGGTCGGTTGAATATGGAAAGTGCAGTCACTTCCTCCCAGGATACTTGGCTCTGATGGCCAGAAAAGGACTGTGTCCCCTCAGCCTCAGAGTTCTAGCTTCCGGGAGGAGGATATCTCAATTTCCATAGTGTTCATGGGGCTGCAGTGACGGTGGCGGTGACCAGACTCTTCTTTTACAGACTCAGATGGACCTTCCCCTGCTCACCCCACCCCACGAAGGCTACTGTTCCTAGCAGAAAATCAAGATGTGCAGTTAGACCCCTGGAAGCCCAAAGATGAGATACATTTAGATGGTGATGGTGGTGGTCTATAGTTGATGGTGCAGAGTGTTCTCTGACCAGTCGCTACCCTGTGAACCACAGAGCGAAACGCTGCACCCTCCTCACAGTGGTGGTCCTGTTGGCGTCCATTGTTGCAGCTTCTGTGTCAATCCAACTCATTGATGGTCTTCTTCCTTTCACTCCCCTTCCACTTTGCCAAGAGGGATGCCCTTTCAGGGACTGATTCCTCCTGGCATTATGCCCAAAGTTTATGAGAAAAGTCACCATTGTCGAATCTAAGGAGCACTGGGAGAGGTAGGTTTATTGGGCCAATGTGGCCAGTGAACACACGTGGGATCAATTGAAGGGCAGAGAGATTCGGGCCTCAGTGAACACCACCTTTCACATCTTGCTCTTTGATAATCAGACCAGTGTTCAATGCCTCAATTTGCAACCTCCATTACCTATGGGACACCTCATGTGTGGACCGTGTGTCCTTATAGTTTGGCCTAACTGAAGTAAATGCATCAATTTCCTCTCTTCTTCTTTGTCCAACAATTGTATGCATATAAAGGGAAAGAAGCAACAGTGACTTGGATCATGCTCACCTTAGTCTTACAATGCAATAATTACATGTGGGTTTTTCAAAACTTAAAGAGGGCTTTCTCAGTCCAGGGCAGGCTCAGAGGGGAGAGAGTTGTTTAGAGTAGCTGTAGAGTGAGTGGTCAGGGACAATGTGGATGCTGAAGTTAAACTGGAACCAAAACAAAAAGGATCCTACATTCCTCCAAAATGGATGAGAATTCACATGTTTGTGGAGAACTATGAGGGGGATTAGATAAAAGAACAAAGCTTTTATTTGAGAAATGTTGTGTTTCCTCTATCTGTAGGAATGCACACGTGGACTACATAGCAGATGCTGGTGGTGAGGCAGCCAGAGCAGAGAGAAGATGAGAGACAAAGACAAGTTTCCTTGGGCTTTATCATCCAGGCATCTTCCGTCCTCACTATAGATGCAAATAAAGAGGTCTCTGCCACATGCTTTAATGGAAATTCTAGATCACAGACAAGGCGCCTCCTCACCCTATCACCTCTGCTTCTGCTTACAGCTCTTGAATGGGACCAGACTGGCATTCCCTCTATTTCTTTTTGGGAAACTCCCTTCATACTATGATTCAGTTTCAGAAGCTAGTTTACATGAATCTAGAGGAAGGGTGAGAAGAAGGAAATGAAAGATGCTGAATTGGCTGAGCCCCTGTGGCGTAGTAGTTGTGTGCGGGACTGCGGCCCACTGGGTTGGAGGTTCAAATCCAGCAGCAAGGTTGGGCCTCCTACTCCCACCAACAGAGGGCAGTGATGTCAAAAAAAAAAAAAAGGAAAAAATGCTGACTCAACGACTTTAAAGAGAATGAATCTGAGATTGCAGCCTTTGCCTCTGTGTTGTACCTATTTATTGGTGTGTTTTGTCTAATAAAAATTCAGCCATGTTCTATTGGTAGGAAACCTGCCCGGGGGACAAAGGTCATTTAACAAAACATAGTTCTCCATCCCGGTTTGGTAAGCAGTGATTGACAGATCACTTAAGGTTTGGACGGAGTAGAAGGACAAGGTGGCACAAACCTAGTCAAACTCATCAAAAGGACAGGCTTCCTAGTCAGATAGAATCTGGTGAAACCTTCGAGACCATGACCCTGACTCACCCTTCAAGTCTGTAAATGACTCATCCCTGTCACTCTGTTCACAGCTAAACACATAGGTCTGTAAGGGGCACAAAATCTCGAGGAGGTCCCCACACCTGAGTTGAGTCCACTATGTGAGATCTAAAGGGCAGCATTCACCCAGGGACAAAATTCCTCACAGTTAAGAAAGAAAGGGAAATGGAAACAGCATGCACCAGGGCAAGCGGACTCCAGTGATGTTATAGGGTGGGGATTGCAAGCTATGAGAAGGGTGATTTGTTCAGTATAAAACTCATCTGCTCTCTAAATCTTTACTTGACTCACTATAACAAGTTGAAATCAGATAAAAATGCCCACCACCGAGCACATGGTGATTGTAGCTTGACAGCTTTCCTGACATAGTCGCTACTTTTAAAAATCACGTTCTTTCTGATAGGATGGATTGATTGCATATGTGCATCAGGTGCCACCTCTTTGGTTGTGCGCTATGGAGTCGACGGTGACTGACACCGGCCCTGGGGGCTCTGTGGGGGATGTGTGGGGCTGCGAAGAATCAGCGACTCCACAAGAAAAAGCTGAGGCTTTCTGCTCGGGCCAAGATGTGCAGTCACAGATGCCCCCGGGGACCGACGCACTCAGACCCCCTTCGTTAGGTGGGATACATACACATCGTCAGGCTGCACCAGCTTCGTCCCCCACCCTCATGCCAGTCCCAGAAGTCCCATAGAGGTTCCATAAGCATCTGAATGGACTCAATGGCTGTGGGTGTCAGTTATATTTTTACATTGTGCACCAGGAATATGTGCATCTTCTCTAAAATGAAAGGAAAACATCATAGGTTTTGGAAGCCTCCTTGAACACCTCAATCCAACATCACCTCCTAGAGCAGCAGTTCTCAACCTGTGGGTCGTGATCCTTTGGGGGTCAAACGACCCTTTCACAGGGGTCACCGGATTTATAACAGTAGCAAAATGACAGTCATGAAGTAGCAACTAAAATAATTTTTTGGTTGGAGGGGTGGTGTCCACCACATGAGGGCCATGGCAGGAGGAAGATTGAGAACCACTGCTCTCAAGTCTGCCTTCTAGCACCTGTCACTGAAGAGGTTCTTAAGAAAGCCTCGATAAAATGATTTTCCCCCTTTTCCTGGTGACCTGTATGGAAAGAGACCAGGAGGAGGTCTAAAAACACTGTTTGGAAGAAGGAATATGCTTCACAGGGAAAAAGCAACTTTTTTTGAACTCATCAAATACAGTGAGGTTGGGTTTTGTTTCCCTGATGTCACTACCTCCCTCCCCAAAGGGAAGGCTGCTGCAGGGGACCATGCTCCACACCTACCTTCAGAAGAGCTGGATGTCTGAGAAGAGAGGGTGGATGTGGTGGGCACAGGTGAATGCCCTCAGACTCCTCCTGAACCCCCATTGTGCTCTCTTCTTTTATCTTCAGCAAATTTCTACTTTCATTTCACCATCTGATTTGGCTATCACAATGGAAAAGCCATAGGATCTGCCTCTTAATTCATAATCCTAGTGAAACAGAGACATGTCCCAGCTCAAAGTGGATTTCCAGTCTCAACATCAATTCCCAAGAGACTGATTTGGTTCTGAGAATTCCCTCTCTCTGAGGCCAGTGCTTCTGCTCTCAACAAATGATGTTTTTTTGAACTCCTGCATCCCAGATCACAACTTTCTTGGAGTGGCTGAAATGTTTAGATTGACTGCCTTGGTTGTACACACCTCATCAGCTTAGAAGTCTCTCCAGAGGGTCTAATACCTTCAGAGATTTCTTCCACGTGTGACTTCAGAGGGCCAGGCCACTAGAATGAGACCGATCCTCTCTGGACAAGGCGCTGGAAAACCTTGAGTCTGGATACCCATCTTACACCCCTGTGTCCAGCTGTCTTGCCTCTCTAGATTTTGCTTTCTCATATATGCAATGTGATCATGGAATAGAATCAGATAAGGCTCTGGACAAGGCTAAGCTAGGGAGAAGAAAGAAATAACAGAATGTCTGTCCTACAAGACCCTTTTACTGCTATGACTGTCCTGCCTGTAGCCTGGGGAGTCTGAGAGTAAAAAAAGATGGAACAAATATGAAAGTTCCCGAACAAGGGTGGTCAGTACAGTGGCAGTCAGAAGTGCGAAGAGGCCTCTATTACAGGAATGGGGGGCAATAGGGACTCTCCCTCTTTAAAAGCAGGTGTGACCTTGAAGATGCACCTGGAGCTCCCCAAAGTCATAGTTGACCCTCACTTTCAATACCTTCACCCTGACCTGACAGTGATTGAATCTTAATAGCATCTCTTCTCATAATCATTGTTATGGAGTTGGTTCCAACCCATAGTGCCCCGGTGCACAACTGAAGAAAACACTGCCCGGTCCTGTGTTGTTCTCACCATTGTTCCTGTGTCTGAGGCTATATCTTAGCATAGAACCTCCACAGTTTGGGTTGAGAAATTACCATCCCCTCTGGGTGGTGGAATCATATTTTGGATTGGAAACAAAAGAAATTGCTTCCATCCAGTCAAATCTGATTCTTGTGAGCCCATAGAACTGAGTGGCACTGCCCCTGTGGATTTCAGAAACTCTAACTCCTTACAGGAATAGAAAGCCTTATCTTTCTCCTCAGATTTTGGGGAGATTTTGAACTGCTCTCCTTGCTGTTTGCAGTCAAACACATAAGCCATCATGCTCCTAGGGCACCTCTGACATTGATTATCCAATTCATTCTTGTTTCCTTTGACTAAACGAAGTTCACATCCTAAATTCATGTGACACCTATATCCCTTGAATTGTCATTAAATAAGAATCTGTAGACTGTCCAATGTTTACACAACAATAAGCAAAGTACAATTTGTAATATGAAATACCACCTGGTCTCCTAACCCGTCTCCCTTCTCATAGTCAGAGCAGAAGTGTGGTGGGAGATCAAGGCCAAATTCCCTCTTGAGGAGAAATGGGTGGTTTGGTTGGCAAAGATTGGTGATGGATGGTTGACTAAAGGGGGCATGAGATGATCATGGGTGAATGCCCTCAGACGCCATCCTGCACCTAACTGTGTTTTTGTTGCTTCAGCTCATTTGTGCTCTCATTTCCTTCGCTGATTTGGCAA
>PVJH01038116.1:0-17408 GCA_004026705.1 Nesogale talazaci | reverse complement strand
GATGAAAGAATGAGGTGAGAACAACAAATGTACAAATGTGCTTGACAGACAATGAATGCATGGATGCATAAGAGTTGTATGAGCCCCCAAGAAAATGATTTAAAATAAAAAGAAGAATGGGGTTAAAAAAGAGAAAAGAATCTTAACTGTACATCTCGATATTTATAGCCATGGATCTGAGGACCCTTTTGTCACTTTTTAGCCTTACAATCGTGGACAAGCCATGACTTTGCTGTGGCTCACCTTTGCCATCCACACAATGGGGAGAATGGCCATGCCTACCTCGTGGATCTCACTGCAAGGCACCCTCACGTTCACACAGGTAAACGTTACAGACTGGTCTGGTGGCGGGATAGGACCCGACATCTGGTTACTCAGAGGACCATCCTACTACTTTGAGCTTTCACACACACACACACACACACACACACACACACACACACACACACACGGTGCCTTTCTCCACCCACCCCCACCCCACCCCCAGCCCTGGGTGCACATTAGACATGGAGACAGCAATCCACTGTGCCTTTCCTGGTGAATGACAAATGGTCATTAAGCAATAAATATGCATTAGCTAATCTAACCCCCCCAGATCCAAAAAATAGCTGCTGGCAGCACCCTCCTTCTCTAGCAGAGGCGACTGGGACAGAAGCATAGAGAGGCTAAGCCACTTGTCCAAGGCCACACAGATATGTGAGAAGTGTACCCAGGCAGTTGGTTCTAAAGTTTTCCCATTTCATCTTTGTGACCCTGATACCCTTGGTTACTGACTCAAAGACTAAGGAGAGACCCATGGAACCCCACCAAGAGACCTCTATACACACACACACACACA
This sequence comes from Nesogale talazaci, assembly GCA_004026705.1. Classification (NCBI taxonomy): domain Eukaryota; kingdom Metazoa; phylum Chordata; class Mammalia; order Afrosoricida; family Tenrecidae; genus Nesogale; species Nesogale talazaci. The sequence continues at coordinate 16,570 of PVJH01038116.1, read as the reverse complement.
CACACACATATACACACATCCTCAGGCCCTCACTGATCTCCACTCATGTTTCTCTATTGGAAGTCCCTGCTTAGGAAGAGTCTATGATAAGAATGAGCATGTGAGACCTGCGGTAGACCTTAGAGGTGGATAAACTGAGACCACAGAAGGGGAAACACTGGCCAAGATCACACACTAGAGAGGCCTGGGACTCCACCTAACAGCGGTGCAGTGTGTAGTCAGGGATCTCAGAGGCACACACATCTGCCCTTCAGACCCAAGAAGGCTCATCCTCCTGGGGCCCGACCACCCAGCATCACGCGGGTGGGGATTGGCAGCACAGCCCATGTGGTCTGTCCCCGTCATCGCTGCACCAGGCAGCTGTCCCCTCTGCACACAGGAAGAGGAGCATCATCAGTCTGCTCACCGGAGCCATGACTCACCAGACTGGCCCACTCCCTGTGCCTCTGAATGCCAGGGGACCCAGAGGTCCATGACATCCACCCCCACTGCCCCAGCCAGGAAGGGCCCGCTGTAGCACCCTGATGGGAGTTGGCCTGGCTGCTGGGGTGGGAAGCTCAGTGCCCTCCAGCACTGCTCTCGGAGCCCTCGGTGGGCAGCTGGATGTCCTGTCTCCATGGCCAGCCCTGGGAAGCACTCAATCCTTTGTCTGGGGGAAGTATCACAGAGAGAGAGGACAGCCCCTCACCTTACCTCTCTTTTGGGCCGTACCATTCTGGGTCCCTCACCTGCCCCTTTTGGGAGGGGGACCACGAAGTCACTTCCGATGGGAGCCCTCTAGCTGCTCAGTATCTCTTCCCTCCCCAGGGCAGTACCCAGACTGGACACCAGACAGAAGATGGCTCCAGGGATGTGGATCCTCACCTCCTTTGCTTTCAACATGCTTTCTTTAGTAATGAAACCTTCACAGGACTCCTCTCAACCCCAGTCTCTTCCTTGGCTGGGTTCCAGGGAGGGGAGGCTGAAAGGAAACCCTGTCCCCAAGCCATTCACTCCTCAACGTGGGAGAGGTGAGGAGGTGAGACTAAAGTGACTTCCATAAAGGAAGGGAACATCTCTAGGAGCTCCTTACAGGGACCAGAGTGGTGAACAAGCAGAGGCTGATGCCGGGAGGGGAGGGTCCCGCAGCCACAGGCTAAGGAAAGGGGTTGAGGAAGGCTCCTCTTCGCTGAGTTCAAATCTTTCCTCTCCCAGAGCCCTGAACACCAGGTCTTGTTCACAAGAGGTGACTGAGCTAGGGCTCTGGGTGGGGGCCTGGGAATAATAGCACCTGACCCCTGCATTTCACAGGTAGGAAATGGGTTTAGGGAAGACATGCAGGAGCAGGGCAGGGCCCGACTGCAGGGCACATGTTTGTGGATCTAGAGCTTGAGCCCCATGGGACCAGGAGAGGGGTGCAGCATCACACCTCAAAGTCCTACCCCTCCTTCCCAGGAGCCCTAGCACCACCACCACCCCCCCCACACACACACACATTGACTCAGACAGGGAAACAGGGACAGCTCCTGGGGTTCTCAAACACTAAACCAGAGGAAGCGGGTGGAGGAAGACGGAAGGAGCAAGAAGAGCACAGGCTGAAAGCAGAGAGACGGGGCGAAGGGCAAGGGAGAGGGAGAATAGGGCAGGCGGAGCAGAAGCAAGGGCAGGGAGAGTCTGTGGGGTGCTATTGATAAGCTGGTGTTTTCTGTCTGTGCATCTCCCAGGTGGAGATGTGGCTCTGTGGGATGGATTAAAGTGAACCCCCTCCCAAAGAAGTATCTGGAACCTTTTACCACTCTAGCCCTGGGACATGACCGTGCCTGCGGCCTTCTTTGCAGCTGTTACCAGCTATGTGGAGTTAGTCCTAGCCTGCACCCCTTCTGAGTGGTAGCTTACAAAAGGGGAGAAGAGTCCCCAAACCAGTGTCACGCCTAAAAGAGGGCAAATGACCACAAAGGCAGGTGTCCCTATAGACAGCAGAGACATGCCTAAGACTGCACTCTCTGCCACCGAGCCCATTCCGACTCACAGTGAAGCTACAGGACAGGGCCGCGCGGCCCCTGTGGACTTCTGGGACTGTCACTCCTTAAGGGAGCAGAAAACCTCACCTGGAAGTAGGGGAGGAGCCAGCAGCACTCCCTGTCTCAGAGTTCTTTCCGAAGGAACGGTGGGGGCAGAGATGTGGAATTGGAGCCGTCCAGCCATCAGATCTGAAGGAAAGGGCCCTTGGAGGCACAGAGGTTACACCTTGGGCTGCTAACTGCAGGGTCAACCGTTCAAAACCACGAGCAGTTCCTCGGGAGAAAGATGGGTTTGTCTCCTCCCACAAACAGCAGCAAAGCACGGGGCAGTTCTTCCCTGTCTTAGAGGGGGTGTTTAGATTGGAACCTACCTGCTGGCATGAAGTATGTTTTTTTTGTGGGGTTTGTTTGTTTCTTTGTTGTTGTTGGGGGTTTTTTTTGGTTTTTTTTTTTTTTTGGCATCACTGCTCTCAGGTGGTGGGAGTAGGAGGCCCAGCCCCACTGCTGGAATAGAACCTCCGTCCCATTGGGCCGCAGTCCCGCGCACAACCACTACGTCACCGGGGCTCAGCCCTCTTTGTTTTTTAAAATGGAAAGAAATACTTTTGTTTGGGGGTTTAGGTTTTGGTGTATTTTCTGTGTGTTTAATATTTGAAGCCCGTTTTGTGGTCTCTTGAGGTCGCAGCCTTGGGAAATGAATATAGTCCGGAACCAGACCACAGTGCCTCTCCAAGCCCACTCAGGCATCTGGTCAGCCAGGTGAGCCCTGGAAAGAAGGTCAGAAAACTGATGAAGGGCAGGAAGGTCCTATATGGAATGATTTCAGCATGTTGAGATTACAGCAGTGTGTGTGTGTGTGTGTGTGTGTGTGTGTGTGTGTGCTCGCGTGTGCACACGTACACGCACGCCCGCCTGCCCGAGCACAAGGAAGTAGATGAAAGGGTGGGAACCTCTGAAGCCAGTTCTGAGAGCCAGAGGAGCTGAGGTGGCTCAGAGGGGACAGTGAGGGAGTGGGGGGTCCTGTTTAGGGATTTTTGCCTGGGTAGGCTGAGAGCAAAGTGCAGGGGAAGTCTCCAGTGAACACCATTTTCTGGATGCAGGGCACAGATGATGGGGAACTAGGTGCACAAAGCAGGTGGGACGGCATGCAGAGCCCTGGGGGAGGGGCGGGGCAGGGACATCTGCTAGCCCACCCCTAGGAGATGGCAGAAGAAAATGTCAGGGGTTAGCAGTAAGGGGGGCAAAACCACACAACAGGACAGTTTATGGACAAACTCAGAGGGTTAACTCCAAGGAGAACTTCCTAAACAGATCGCTCTCTCTCTCAGTCTCTCTCTCTCTCTCTCTCTCTCTCTCTCTCTCTCTCTCTCTCTCTCAACCTCTGTGTGTGTCTCTCTCTCCATATATATATATATATATATATTTTTTTTTTTTTTTCCAGAAAAACCACTAGCTCCAGTTTGTCAGGGGGAAAAACCAAACTCAAGCTCACCACCACTGAATCATTGCTGACTCACAGCGACCCCCTTGCAGCAGTTTCTGAGCCTGTAACTGTTTACAGGAGCAGAAAGCCCCCTGAATTGGTGATTTCGAACTACTCACCATGTGGTTCACAGTCCAGCACGTAACCACTGCATCACAAGGCCTCCTGTCTGGCGCGCAGGTCAATGGCAACACATGGAGTCTGAAGAGCCCTGGTGGTGTCATGGATTCTGCACTGGGCTGCTAACCACAAGGTCAGTAGTTCAAATGCACCAGGGTTTCTCCTCAGAAGATGGATATACATTTCCTCGTCTCAGAAGCCCACAGGGGCAGGTCTCCTCTGCCCTACGGGGTCGCTCTGATTCAAAGTGGTCTCCATGACAGTAAGTGGAAAGCCGTGATGAGAGTGTCTGGCTCACCCTCAAAACTAACCAACCCCCTACCACCCCCTGCAGGCAATCTTCCCGGGCTGCACCAGCCCTGTCGACCACCTCTCCTCTACATTCCCAGAGCCCTGAGATGAAGGGTCCCTCACTCCTGCCCGGACTGTTCCAAGTCTTGCGTCCACTGTGTTTTGTGCCTTGCATAAGAGAGGCTACACTCTCTTCTGGTGTACCCACTATTGTCTCTTCTGATTTTCTTCTGGTACCCACTCCCCAAGGGAAGTGGACACAGAAGGTGAACAGGAGAGAGGCTCTGGAATTATGAGGGGACTTCAAAGGACTTGTGATAGTTAGGTTTATTGTGCTAACCCAGCCAAAAGGAGCATGTGGGATTAATCAGGTCACAGTCTGATTGGAGGGCAAAGAGATAAATGGCTTCGCAAAGTCCATCCCCTTCTCTCTTACTCTCTGGTGATGGGAGCGTGCTGGAGTGCGTGTGCTGCTGCTATAGCTAGGTCTCTGCCTCAACCTGTGAGCTACACTACCTGTGGACCTGGTCAACCCATGGGTCGTGTCCCTGGAGCTTGAGGCTCCTTCGAGACAAGCTTTGCCATGTTGTTGGTGCGTATATCACATGACCTTGAGGCTGGTGGATGCCGTTGTTTTGCAAAGCTTGAGCTTGGTATTCCAGCTGGTCCTGCTTCTTTAAGCTCCTGAATGACTCACTGTTGGTGACCCACCCTACTACTTGCTGCTTGCCTTGGTCAAGGAAGGACTCTGCTGTCTGCTTCCTTGACCATGGACCCTGCAGTCCACATGAAGTAAAGAACTTCCAGTATATTAACTGTTCCATGGGCATGAGTTGAACTGAATGAACTCTCTGTAATGCTGTGTAGACTAAGTAGCTCTTAGGTTCCTTTGTGCTGTATAAATATATATAATTACAGTGTCTTGGTTTTGTCTCTGGAGAACCCTGCCTAACACAGTACTTCACTTAGTTTTTCACTCATGAATCTTCTCCCCAAAACCCAAACCACTCCCATGAGGTGAATTCCAAGTCCAAGCAGGCCTATAGGACAGGGGAGAACTGCTTCCGAGGAGTTCTGAGACTGGAACCCCTTTCCGAAGCAGACTGCCTCGTCTTCCTCACTCAGAGAGGCTGGTGGCTTGGAATTTCTCATCTTTTAGTTAGCAGCCCATGCTTAACCCACTGCTCCACTAGATGTCCTTTGTAGTAAAAAAAAAAAAAAAAGGCACACCCACTATTGTCAAGTCAGCACCAACTCACAGCCACCCAGTATGCGTCAGAGCAGAGTTGGACTCCCTGGGTTTTCGATGGCCGTGGTCTTAAAGATCGCCAGACCTTTCTTCCATGGTACCATGGAAACACAGCCAAACCATCAAACTCTTCCATGGGACAAGCCCAAACCTCTTTGCCATCAAGTCCATGCTGACACCTAGTCCCCCCCTACCTCCCCCCCCCGCCCCCCGTAGGATAAGGAAGAACTGCCCCATAGGTTTCTAAGACCGTAACTCTTTATAGGAGTAGCCAGGTGCAAACCACACCATCCAGGGTCCTTAGGTATCTCTAGGGTAGGAGAGGTACCCCACATCTACTGAGGGAGCCGGACTGGGTTAAAGTGCTGCCTCCAAGTTGGCGCCTCTCCCTGAACTGGCCCACTGCACACATGAGCATCTGAGCTTAGGCAGAGGAGAATGAAGCATCTGCCTGCCAAGCTCTGCCTCTTCAGTTCGGGGCTCCAAGCCCTCCCACCTCCACCCCAGTCTTCACCCACTGTTGTTTCCTCACCTTTGACCCAGGGCTCAGCAAACCCTTCTCACAGACAGATCGTGCCTGCTGCTTATTCCTATACAGCCAGCAGACCAAGAACTGTTGAATTATTTATTCTGCAGTTCTAAAGGATAGGTGGGGGGAAGATGATTCCTGTTCATGACACGAAAATTGTATGAAATTCAAAGTTCAGAGTCCTTGAATAAAGTTCTGGAGGGAGCTTAGCCCTGCTCATTTGTTTGCAATTGTCTAGAGCTACTTCCATGCTTGAAGGGCAGAGCGCAGCCTTTGCCCCTAAGCCTATGGCCAGCAAAGACCCTAGTATGGATTAGCTGACCCTGTGCAGGGAAAGTGTGTGACACGTCATCTCACCTCAAGCCACACTCCCATGCACACACACGTATGCATCCACCATTCAACACACACCTGGACATTGCCTGCCTGGGGCCTTCAGTGCCCAGATCCGGGACATGGCATGCTTCTCCGCATTCAATTACCCTTGTGATGTTGTTTGTCTCCATTCTGTCCCAGCTCTCAGGTGTCACGGGAAGCCAGTAAGCCTCCCCAGGAATGTGTCACCCTTCCCTGTGTGTCACTGTGGGGGTGGCCTTCACTGTGCGCTTCTGACGGCATCCACAGCTTGGCACAAACACGCAGCTGCTAAGGAGTTCCCTGCCCCAGGTTGCCAGGCAGCTAGACCATTGTGTCCGACCCATCCAGCCCCTGGCATCTTCGATGTCTAGGTTCAGAAGAGCCATGGTGTTCGGCCCTTCCAATGTATAAGAAGCTGTCTGGTTGCCTGGACAGGGGCACCAGTCCCCCCGCTCACTTACTCTCTGGGATAAGACATTCACTGCCACCCCAGCCATCCGTTCCCCAGTGGGTGGCTCTCAGGCAATCCGGACCCGTGCTTCAGTGCTAGACGCACCTGTTCCCTGCAGGTGTCCGCCATTATTGGTGCCATTCCTCACAGCTCAAGCCAGAGGCCTGGTCCCCAGGAGGAAAGCCACCGCGTAGCTTTAGCTCACCTCTTTCCTACTTCTGATATCACTTCCCATGTGGGGTGTTTACTTATTCAACACAGGTTGAGAGGGTGTTCCACAGTAGGAGGGTGGCAGGGAGATGTCTGCGAGGAGGAGGGCTCCCCAAGTGTTTCTCCAATCAACCCCCTGCCTGCCTAGACCCGACACAAAATAACACTGCCATGCCCCCGTTTAGCTTGGATTACTCCTTCATGTGCAGAATGGGCCCTCCAAGGGCCACTTCAGTCCCCGGTGCCCTCTTGCCTATAGAAACAGATAATCTGTGGTGGAAGAGGGAAGGGACAGGTCTCCTTCCACCTCCTTGTTTCTCTCTCTCTCTCTCTCTGCACCCCCCCCCCCCACACACACACACACACACTTGTTGATGGACTCCTAGGAAGGTCTGGCCCAGGGCCGGTTCCAGGGTGCTCCGCCTCTAATTTGCATGTTCACATTTCGGATGTCCAGACGTCCAAACTGGTGCCTCTGCCTGACCTCCCCCAAGGTCAGGGGGAAGGAAGCAGGAGCCCCAGATTCCGCTTGAGGACTGGGAGGGGTAAGGGGGTGTCCACGGGCCCAAGCTCTACCCAGCACCCAATTAGATTGGGGCCACCTATGAAAACTTGGGGGCGACTGGCTGACCCTACAAACACCTGACCTTAGTGCCAGGTCCTCATCTGAAGCCCAGGGCCACGGAAGGCCTGTAGCCTGACCTTCAGGATGCCTGGCTGCCTCTGTCCAGCCGCAGCCTCTGTGCAGGTACCCTCTACCAACGGGGAGTCACCCCTCCATCCTCCACCCACAGCCCCAGTGTTGCTCCCATGAAAGGCAAGCACACTTGTAATATCTTGGTGGAGAGGGGGGTGTCGGGGGCAGCATGGCCTTATAGGGCAGTCTAAGGCTGAGGGAGCAAAGAAAGCGACCGGCACAGGGACACGAAAAGACATGAAATGGCCCCAAAATGCCAGACTATGAATGGCTCTTCACCGCCACCCCTACCCCTGGGGTCTTCCAGGAAACAGACACCACTCCCCAGCTCCAGTGAAATGCAACCGCTCTCATCTGGCCCATGTCGGGTAGGGCCCTGCTCCCTCTAACCTGCCCCCTCACCCTCTGGCTCAGATTTGAGGATATGGCCACCTCCCCTTCCTGCAGCTGCCGAAGGAGCTTGTGCCTTTAAGAGGGCCAGCAAGGGTCTGTCAGGGGTCTCAGGCAAACCCACTTCAGACCCAAGAGGTCTGGCGCCTTTCCCTCTCAGCCCCAGTCCACCTGCATTGCTGGCTGTTCCCAGACAGGCCCCCTCCTGGTGTTTCCTCCAGAGACCGCCAAATTCCAAGTTCTGGACCCCAGCCCTCCACGCTATGGGACACCGGGAGACGACTCTCTTTTGCAGAATCCTGATTTGTTGTTTCGTTAGCGGACATTTCACCTCTTGTCCCAATAGTCCTTATCCAATACATCCTTTGCCCACCTCCCCCAAAACCCCAGGACAGCGATATTCAGCGCTCCAGGACCCTCCAACTCCGCCTCCCTGATCCGCCTAGTAGAAGCATCTTTTCGTCTTGGGGGAAGGAAAACGGGTCCCCCTGTGTCCCTCTGGCCCCAGCACCCTCCCGGTGCCCCGTTCTCCTTTCTGGGCATGGGGAGAGGCGAGAGGTTCCTTAGGCCGATCCCACCCCCCATAGGGTCTGCAGAGATCGGCTGTGTCATTGACACCAAAGCCGGGCATTGGGGGCGGGGGGCGGGAAGAGGGGAGGGTCTCCAGGCTGCCCCACAGAGGGGCGCAGCTGCGGGAGAAGGCAGCTTCAGTGCAGATTCTGGAGCTTAGCCCCGCAGGCTCCCTCCAGCTCTCCGCTGGTCCAGGACCAGGCTTGCGGGGACCGCGGAGCATGGTGGGCAGCGGGCTGGGAGGTGGGGGGCGACGACTGAGATTCATAGGGGAGAAGGCTCTAGAAGCAGGAAAGGGGCTCTAGGAAGGGGAAGGGGCAGCAGGAGGAGCCCTTACCTGGTTCCCGGGGTCTCGCCGCAGGGCTGCGGAGCTGCTGTAATCGATCGGCCTGGAGCCCCGCTTCGCCGCCGCCGCCGGCCCCGCCGGGAGGGAGGGTGAGCAGCGGACCAGCGGATCCGCGCCCCACGCCGCCCCGGCTGGGCAGTGTCGGCACCCGGAGCGCGCGCCCAGCCCGGAGCTCTGCGTTGGCGGGTCGCGGGCCGCCGAGTGTCTGTGCGCACGCGGGGACCGCGCTTTCCTCGAGCCGCACCAGCCCCCGCCCGGGACCCGAGCGCGCGCGCCCTACCTGCCCTCGCCCACCCGCCCGCCACGCAGCCCCGCTAGCTGCTGCGGGAGAGGCGCCCACGCCACGGTGAAGCCCGGCTGGGGGCTGCAGCAGAGCCACAGACCACCGCCTTCCCCAAGGACCTCTCTGGCAGGGGGCTGGCGGGGAGGGGGGGTAGGGGGGCGGCCAATGAGCGACCGGGGGCGGAGTCAGGAGGAGGGGACCGGGATGCGGAGCTGGGGGCCGCTGGCCAGACCTCACCCGCTGCGCTGGCCGCAGCAATCCCCAGCCAGAGCGGCTGGGGCGAGGGAGCCTGGGAGAGGGGGGATGGGGAGTGGGGTGAAGTTACGGAGGCGACAGTGGCTCGCGTACTGGTTGTCACGGAGCTTCCGGGCCTCACCGCTCTCCCCCAAGCCCCAAGTCCCAACCCCCACCTTCCCAGAGAAGAAAGCCGTCTGCCTCAAAATCCCCCTGTCTGTCTGAGCCTGCTCTTCTCTTCCTCCAGGAAGCCTGCCTCGATAGCAAGTTCCAGACCCTCCTACACCTCTTCTTTGTCCCACAATCTGGGTCTGGGAGACTTTGCTAGCTGTGGGGGTCTGTGTGGATATCTTCAAAGGTCCCTCAGAGAGACAACGTTGCTCGGGTTAGTGAAGACGTCTACTTGAAATTGGCTGGCTCTAGAATGTCAAGTCCTGGGCTCTTCGTGGAAAGGTTGGCCATTGGAACCCAGCAGTCAGCTTCTCGGACTCACAGCCATGGTGTGGGACAGGGCAGGGCTGCCCTTGTGGATTTCCAAGAAGGTCACTCATCAGGGAATAGAGAGTGAGCTGGTGATTTCTAACTGCTGACCTGTGGTTTGTGGCCCAAGTGTAACCCATGGGCTTGGAAATGCCCTGGAGGAGTCCCATTCTGCCTCCTACAGGGGTTATGACTGGAAACCACTAATGGAGTGTCCTCAGGAGTATTCTATGTAGGGAGCATTCTGCTCTTGCCATGATGACCCCTACTCAGTGAGTCCCCAGTGAAGCCACCTTCCCAAACCCCTGAGGACAGCAGTTTCCAGCACCCGGGGTCCGTCCAGCTTTATGTCCCCAATCAGAAGTGTGAAGGCAAGAGTGAAGGAAAACAGATTCACTTTTCCAGAGTGAAGGAAAACAGATTCACTTTTCCAGAGTGAAGGAAAACAGATTTCTCTGTGTCCCTTGCCACAATTCCCTTCCTGTCCCCATCCTCCCTTCTCAGCAGGAAGTCAGGAATACCTATCCAACCTCACCTCTCATCAGGTCTTTGGGGATCTACTGCCTCAAGCATAACCCGCAGAGCCAAACTTTCTCTAAAGGAAAAGTGGGGACTTACTACTGCCTAGCCCTTGTCCCCCACTGTGCTAGAATTTGCCCTGTGAGTTTAGGTCAGCTTCCTCCCAATCCCTGTGAGAGACAGGAGATGGAGAACCCCAGGCAGAAAGAAGGAAAGAGGCCCCGTGAGAAGAAGTGAGGACAGCTGGCTGTCTAGAAAGATGGTTTTGACAGCCTAGGATGATCTTAACTCTGAAGTCAGCAAGCTTTGACCCTCTTGGCTGATTGCCAACTCCAAGCCACCAAACCTATGACTCTATGCTGACACCATTACCTGCTTCCTTCTTTGTCCATATTTATGCAAGACCCCAGCTTGGACAGAGCATGAGCAGGTTCACAATTGGACCTGAGGAATATGATGAGACCCAGGATTGGTCCGTGCATAACCTAGAAACAGCCCCAAACCCCTGGTGCTCTTTCGGCACCAACTTACCCAAGGAGTCATGCTCTGCACAAGGCACTTTTCTTTCCTAAGCAAACTTGGCTTTCCACTTGCTGTGTGTGGCCCATGAGGCTATGTTCCAGTTGGCAGGGCCAAGAACCAGTGGACACAGCAAAACAGGGAGGTGCAAATACTTGCATAGCAGAGAAACAATTCCAGTGACACTCATACATGTATAAGAAGGAACTTCATACCAAGAAATCATTATGTATCCGGAAGACATCCCAACCCAGTCCAATTCATGTCTGTAAGTCCAATACAAGTCTTTCTTTCTGACTCACACAACCACATGCAATAATGCAGACTGCAGGGTGATCGCAGGCCAAGTGGGGAGCAGAGTGGTGTGTATCCAAGGTCGGTAGACACATGGCCGGGCTCCAGAAGCTCTCAGAGTGACCAGCCAGCAGAAAGGTGAAGCTAGAATAGTTAGGTAATCCAGGATCTCCACTTAGAAGAAGGCCACACCCCCAATGACTCAGCTAGATTTGACTCCACACCTAGCTAGGAGTGTCTACTTGACATAAAAATCATTTAACTACCACAATCTGAAGAGTGCATACCTCTTGGTCTTGATGAAACCCATGACCATCCAGTGGGTTCTGACTCATAGGAACCCTGTTGGGCTAAAAGCTTTAAGAGCTGATAAAAAAAAAGCTTTAAAAGCTTTTATGAGCTGATAGCCTCATATTTCTCCCATGGTATGACTAGTGGGTTAGAACCACCAGTCTTACAGTTAGCCTGTTGGCAAAACTGAGGCCTGAGGTGTTTGGTGGGCTCTTGGGAGACTAGAACCTGGAGCAGTGAACAAACCCAGACAAGAGGCAGGTGGGGAACACCTGTGGGATCCTCCTGTGCTTAATGGTAAGACTAAACAGAAATGGAGTATACCACCGATGGTAGTTACACAATTTCATGTCAAATTGATAAATAGAATGAAGGGGTGGAGTCTAGCCTGTCAATCTGACTCGATTGATGCCTCCTGTGGACATGGCCTTCTCATGAAGATTCTGGGAGTTTTCCTCTCTTCCTTCCAGGAGGTGGGACACACGCTCTGCTCTCTCTGTCACATTCCTGTTGACAAGCCACATGTAGTCATGCTAATGGCAGCCAGAGTTCTAGAGATGCATTCACTGCCAATGAATCCACAGGACTTTCCAGTCTCTGGCCTGTGATCTGCCTACATTTAGCATCATTGCTTATGTTGTGTGAGTCTCAAGAGGAATTCATGGGCTGATATTGGACTTATGGACTTGATCAGAACTGGGCTGGGATATTTTCTTAATGCACAATTACTTCTTGAGATAAAGTTCTCTCTTACACATAGATGAGTGTCTCTGGATTTGTTTTTCTAGTCAACCTGGATTAACATACCACCTGCAGTAGGCTAGCCATCCCTGACGCTTAATATTATTATCACTATTGCTACCCTGATGGTTGCTTTGCTCAACCTCTTCCTAGGACTCATGGATAAAAGGAGACATAAGTAGGCCAAAGTAGTGGTTGCCAGTGGGGGGGGAGGGGCAACGCCTGGCTGGGGGCAGGCATCCACTCCTGGGTGAGGTACTTACCTCTCTGTGTCACACAGCTGTTCCCCATCTACCTATGGCTTGCATTTGCTCATTACCCTGACTCTAGTATCCACTGCCCACCCAGCCCTCTGTCCCACCAACAGGCTATGTCCTTCCCACAATCAAGGAAGATCTTGGCCAGTCTCCCTGTGGGTCTGTGTCCTATGTGTGACCCCTTGTTGAGAAAACCTTCAGAGGGAGAGAAGACTTGAGCCTTCAGTCGGGGAAGCTAGTCTGACTTCTGAGAGGCTGTGTGGGTGGAGCAGGCATCGGGAGCGGGGAAACCTTCTAAGGAAGCACCTATGCAAGTTCCCAAGTCCACAGAGCACTTGAATGTTTCCTCTTCACTGCCTAAAGGTGGCATAAAATAGTTTGTACTGGGCTCTTCACCCATAGGTTGGGGAGTTCTCATTACAGCCTGAATGAAAAAAAGGCCTGGAGATCTCCCTCAGGAAAGGTTACTTCCAAGAAAACCCTGCAAAGCCCCTTTTGCTCTGTAACACCAGGGGCAGCCATGAGCAGGCAGTTATTGACCTGACAGTAACAGGTGCGGGAGTTCTTCACCACACCTCTGATCTCTCGGGCTTACGTTCCTCTTGGTCCAGGAAGGCCCCCTGGAGGAGGAGGGTTTGTATCCTTTGTATCTGTGCAAACTTTGTTCTGCCTTGTCTAACTAGCCCCCAAATATATTGGCTCTAGCCCACTCGGGGGAAGCCCTGGTGGCTTAGTGGACTAAGTGTTGGCTGGCTTGCGGCACCGTCAGCGGTCTGGAACCACCAGCCCCTCCGCGGGAGAAAGAGGAGTATTGCAGTCTTGGAAACGCACAGGGGTGACTCTGTCTTACAGGGTTGCTGTGAATCAGCTCTCAGCTCAATGGCAGTGAGTTTGGCCTTCTGAACCCTCCCGAGCATGCTGCTCAAAGCCCTGGAAGCCTGCTTCTGTCACCTGCCTCCAGCCCTGAGGTTGTGCAGAGCAAATGCATGCTGGCTGTGAAAGTGCTCTGTAAACTGTGAAGCAAGGTGAGAGGGCGGGCAAGAGGCACAGCATGCAGGATGGGGCCTCAGGAAAGCGGGGAAGGCTGGAGACTAGGGTCACCCCCAGAGGCCTGCTCCCCTGGAAATGCCCATGCCAGATTCTGGATTGGGGTGCCAGAGCTTGGGGGGGGGGGGGCATTCCTTTGGCTCCAGGGTCCTGCGCTCAGGTTTATTCTCTCCAGACTCCTGATTCCAGATCCCTTGCTCTTTCTGTATTCCCAGATGTGTGTCTTCCTGTGAGCTGTGAGCAGCAGAGAAGGTCTCGGGTCCTTGGGCATGCTTTCCTCTCTGCCTGGCCAGCTAACTGGCCTCTGCTCATGCTCATCCGCTTTATCTGTTCTCTCTGATTCAGGACCCATGCCGAGGAATCAGCTCCCAGTTGAGGCAGGCCCAAGCTGTCAGGATCCCGGGTGCTGTGAGCTGCAGGCCTTGCCTTTAGGCCTCCGAGACTCCTTCCCATGTGGCCACCCAAACAACGCACTGCCATCGAGTCGATGCCAACTTACAGAGATGGGATAGGACAGGGTTTTTGAGACTGTAACTCCGTACGAGAGTAGAAAACCCCGTGATTCTCTCCGGGTGGTAATCGTGTCTAGGAAAGCCCTTCCAGGGCAAGATCCAAGGTCCCTGGACTATCAAGCCAGCCCCATCGGTCCCCACCGATCTGTCTGGTTTGGGGAAGACAGGTGGCCTGGGTGTCTCTGGGAAAGCCCTTCTTTAGGAAGACCCCTCAAGCTGGTTTCTCCCCCTTGGGGAGGGAGGTTGCCTTCATTCTGGCTTTGTTCTGCCAGTCTTTCCACCTCAGCTCCCTCCCCCAAGCCAGCCAGTCGGGCGGGCAGCAGCTGAAAAATATGGGTTTTAATTCAATTTACTGAGACGTGGCTGAGAGAGATGGATGCCAGACTGCCCCGGCCGGCATCCATCTCTCCTGAGCAGCAGTTTCCTTCTTTGACTCCCTGCACCAACCCCTTGCCCCCTTGCCCCACAGCTGCTCAGGCATGGAAGAGTTCCTCTGAGGATCCCAGGGTGTGTTGACTATGGCCTTGCCCTTTGCAGAACTTGCTGGCTGTGCGTATTGGAGACCAGCGCTTCCCAGCCTTCCTGGTGCCTAAGCAGAATCCCCTGGAGCGCCCTCCAAAAATACCTGTGCCCGGGTCTCTCCAACAGAAAGAACTAGACAACTGGTCCTGTGGCTGAGGTCCTGGCACAGGGTTTGAAAAGCCCCGCAGGAATTCTGACGCATCACAAGGACTGAGAACCGTGATCGCAGGCCCTCTGCTTCCCAAGGGAGCAGGTTCGCCTCCCCAGAATGGTCACTGGCATTCAAGGCCCACATCCTTCCCCCAATACAAGTTCCGTGCACTGTCCACCGAAGGCGAAGCTGCCCCAGGAAAGGCCCGGTGACCCGTTTCCATTGAAAGTACTCACGCACATGCAGTGCCACGGAGTTCATACGGACACACAGCACCCATGCAGGACCGGCTTGAACTGTTCCTGCAAGTTTCCTGGCCCGTCACTCTTAATGGGAGCAGAAAGCCTCTAAAGGGTCAGGATGCCTATCTGGCCACTGAGAGCAGCCATTCCCCACTTCCCCGGGGCTGGTGTGAACGTGTGAATTCCCTGGACTTTATCTGCCTGCGTGGCCCCAAATGCTGCTGGCAGTTGCTGTCTGGTAGATTCTGACGCATGACCACCCTGTGGATTATTAAGTAGAACTGCTCCATGGAGCTTCCTTGCCTGTCTGTTTTTAAAAATAAGTTTTCCTTGTGTCTTCAAAGAAGGCATACTAGCAGCGTTGGCTCCCATCCCAAGAATGTCTGTACAAGCTGTGGAGTGGCACGCTGTGAAAATATGCTCCTTGTTTCCCTTTGACTGTCGTCTTGACAGAGTGGGCAATGCCTTGGGCTGCTAACTGAAAGGCCAGCAGTTCAAAACCACCACCTGCTTTGTGGGAGAGAGATGAGGCTGTCTACCCTCATCATGGGGAAAGAAGATGAGTCTTGAATGCCCAGCAGGGGGCATGTGTTTCTTTCCCTGGAAGCATCCATTGCTCCTGCAAAATCCTGCCCTGGTCTTAGGCACATCCCACTCAAGCCAATGGGAGTCAGGGGTCGAGGTAGGGGTGGGAGCCCTGAGAGAAGCTTTACTCCAAAGACGCCCTATACCCTCCTGCCTGGGTGCTGGGCCATTAAAGCCAGAGCATTTTGACTGCTTCAAAAGCACCCACTAGAAGACCAGAAAGCAACAATGCACTAGGGGGTGGCAGCAGGAGACTTGGGAAGGTTTGGGAAGGGGTCTAAGCCAGGTCCTGCCAATAAAGGCTCCCCTGCCCCCCAGATACATAAGCTGCAGGGAGGCTCGAGGTGATCAAATATGACTTCCCAAGATCGTGCCCCAAAGAATCTGTTCCCTGCAGGTCAGTTATGCCCTCCGCCTGTGCTCACTACCAGAAAGCAGGAGACATGATCCTTGTCCATTGAGCCAGTGACCTCTAGAAGCCATCCAGCTGCCCTTGGAACCCCTGGGACTCCAGTAAACCAAGGGAACAATGCTTAAGCTTCCCCCATACCAAAATCATGGCCGTTGAGTTGCTGCTGACTCATAATGACCCCACAGGACAAGTTAGAACTGCCCCTGTGAGTTTCTGAGGCCGTAACTCTTTACAGGAGTAGAAAGCCTGTCTTTCTTCCAAGGAGAGACTGGTGGTTTCAAACTCCTGACCTCAAAGTTGGCTGACCACGTTATTGCTTCTCTACCACCGTGATTTCCACGCTGTGTCCTCAGGAACTCTAGAACCCCCTGGAGCTGTCTCATAGGAAATCTAGGGCCCCCAACTTCAGAACTGCCTGGATGTTTCCCAAAGGTGAGACCTTCTTGGGCAACAGCCCCGCCCCCCCCTCCCCCCCAACCCACCACACACACAGGGCACAGCAATGGATAGAGGTGAGCATGGGGAGAGGGGCTGTCAGAAGCAGGGGTAAATGGGGCCAGAGGAAGAGGGACTGAGTGCCAGTGTGGCGGTCATGTGCTTATGTTAATTTTATGATTGAAATGTAGGGGTGGAGTCTAGCCTGTTAATCTGGAGATAGCCATTGAGTAGCCAAGGAAGCCTCTATGTGGGCATGGCTTTCTCCTGATACGTCTGGGAAATCTCATGATATTTCCCTCATGAAGATGAGAAGCTATCTTCCCCAGTTGTTGGGAGTTAGTCTCAGAGGC